>CAJQZN010038241.1:0-10305 GCA_907164685.1 Colias eurytheme | reverse complement strand
CATCTCATCAAAATAAAGCTACTCACGAAAAATTAGCTTGATAGTAATCACTTGCAAAAATGGGCGATGTATCCCGGACTAAATGTAATGTAATATCAATAAGATACCTACCTAAGTACTTATATTAAATCTGTAATTATTCCATTGAAAAGTTACATTTGGGGTTGCATTTTTTAGAGGACGCAATTTTATTTTTTTAATGTGTAGGGGGGTTCAGTGTGAAGCTATCACCAAGTTTGTGGGGTCGCCACCCTTGTCCTACGGCCGCCATCTTGAAAATAGCGGTTGATATGGTTTTTACGATATATCTCTTTAACTATTTATTTGATAAAAAAAATTGTTAACATTGTTTGTTGCAAATTAAATTCTCTACAACTTTGGTCCAGTAACTTTTTGTCGTAGAACTATAAATAAAAAAGTTATAAGCGAAAATGTTCAGAAATTAGAGATATTTATATTTTTCAATAAAACTTTTTTTTATCATTTTACGAAGAAATGATATCAGACCATTATTGTAGATTGTTTTTTGAGGAACAACTTTTATTTACAACATTTTTTCATTAAGTAAATAGCTAAGATTTTACAGCGCTCCGAAGTGAGTACTATTTTTCAGTACTCTTAACTATACAGTGTACATATATTATGTGTGTACTAATAATAATTTGTCATCAGTAATTGTTTTTAATATTTTTAATAATTAATAATTAATTTTGCAATATTATTAATAATTAATTATTGACTGAACTGACTTGAAGTCTGGAAGCGCGGTTTTTTTACGTCGAAAAGCAGGGCTGAAATGTTCTGCAGTGTGCTTCCATTGTTCTGGAGTCTGGGAAAAGAGCCAATAGCCATTATATGTATAGTTAGGAGTAGATAAAAATAGTACTCACTTCAGAGCGCTGTAAAACCTTAGCTGTTGACGTAATGAAAAAATGTTGTATATAAAAGTTGTTCCTCGAAAAACAATCTACAAGAATGGTCTGATATCATTTCTTCGTAAAATGATAAAAAAAAGTTTTATTGAAAAATATAAAAAGCTCTAATTTCTGAACGTTTTGGCTTATAACTTTTTTATTTATAGTTCTACGACAAAAAGTTACTGGACAAAAGTTGTAGAAAATTTAATTTGCAACAAATAATGCTAACAATTTTTTTTATCAGATAAATAGTTTAAGAGATATATCGTAAAAACCATTTCAACCGCTATTTTCAAGATGGCGGCCGTGGGACAAGGGTGGCAACCCCACAAACTTGGTTTTAGCTACTCACTGACCCCCCCCTACACATCAAAAACATAAAATTGCGTCCTCTAAAAAATGCAAGGTTAGGCCTAAAAAATGTAACATTTCAATGGAGTAAATGTAATAAGATAAGAAGATTCAACAACATACTAGTAGCAATGCGCAGCAGATAGTATAGCTTTCGTAGTGATCAGCGACCCTCCACAGGACTGGTACCACCAAATACCCCAGAGCCCATATTGCATGTTACTCATGAAGGGATATTCGTCAACAGAGGTTGTGTTGCCACCGACGATACGCATTGAACGTCGGGGCACAGCTGAAATATCCAAATTTAATGTTGTTTTTTTTTATTTATAAAAAATAGGTCAAAAATTTAATGTTATGAAAGTGATTTAGTAAAAACTTCTTGAAAGTTTTAAAACAAATGTGAATTATTAAATTTACTTTAGTAAGTACTTATAACAAAAAAAAAATGGATGAACATTACCCACTGCAGCAGCTACTGTAGACAACAATAATATTGCAACTCGCATTGTAGTGACTTTCAAAATAATGTTGTTGAATGAGAAATGCTTGTTTATATCTCATTACCATATCTTTATAATTGTATTGAAGTGCCACTTGGAATACATTATTTTAAACCGCACTTAAACTTTAATGCCGTAGAAGACTATCATCTAATCAGTGCTTTGTTATAACAAGTATAAGTATTAACTATATTAATTTACTATTGAATTTTCTGACACTCATTTCAAGGTAAGGATATTTTATTACATCTGTAAATTATTATGTTGTTGAATTTCAGAGACAAACGGTGAAACTAAGCAGAAATAATTAAAATACACTTTTATAATATGTGTCAAAGGAATAAAAGGATTAATAGAAGGATTAAAAATGATACGATTCTTTGGTATATACTTTATTAAACTGGAATGTCCTAAAATAAATGTACAAAATACTTATCTAAGGATACCTTGCAGTAACATTAAAATGAAAACTGCCGAGAGTGTGATAAATATAAAGAAAATCATCAAAAATTATGGCGGTAAACTACACTTTGGTAATTAATCAATTAATTATACGACAATATGCGTACATAAAGCATATTTTACAATTTGTTAATGTGGTCAGCTTCGTGACAGGTGGGATATACTGATACAATCAAAATACAAAAAGTTACAATTTACGATAACAATGTTAAACACAATTTCAATAATTGTATAGGCGACACTGAATATAAAGTTTCGTTGTTTGTCAATTTATAACTAATTTCGCAAACACAAGCCTACATTTAACACGATGCCTCATTGTTCAAAATCTAAGTATCTACTTAACATAGCATATTAAGTGCTTTTATTGAAATACTGCTTACAACTAGTTAGCTTTGCTGACGCGACGGTCCTAACATTGAAATGAATTTAATATAAATGTCAATGATCAATGACCCGGTGTTCGATTTTTTCTGGTTTTGTTTTTAATTTGGAAAAAATAAACATAAGTATATTGCCTTTAAAACTTCATTATGTTCAGTATTTACTGTTTATTAAAATTATTTCCTCTTAACGAAGGGTTTATACACAACTCTTGGAATCAGTTTCGTGATGTCTCTTTACAGTTATAATGTATTTTTAAACATTTATTTATTAAAATCTGTAATTGACACACTTTTAAGAAAACAAAAACAATAAATGTTAATTTACTAAATACAGAAAAGAAATACGTCATGGCCAGTTTTTGAATCTAAGTATAATGGTAATAACTTTGTTAAAGTTCAAAATTAATTAAGATTTTCTATTTTTTTTCAAAACATAAACAGGTCTATTTGGTAATAATGTTTAACAATTAGCGAACAAACTTTATAAAAATATTGTAGACAAAATGTCTCATAAACGCAAACTTACTACAACTTTTTACAACTTAACTAACACTGTTAAATACAGCAATTCGTTCGATAATTCGACAAAAATAAATACGTAATACGGCGGATTGATTAAAATAATTAAAAATAAATATAATAACATATTCACTACTTTAGAATTCATTGTTCATGTGGCTTAAACTAATAAAGCTCTCGTTTTTCTATAAAATCTAAGCTTGAGATTCCTTTATATACAAAATAATCGATAAAAATGCTGATTGAAAAAAATATAATTATAAAGTATAAGTTTGCATGTACGCTCATTAAAAATAAATCGTGGACCGGAATTATAACTTGGATAAGTCACAAATAATTTGATTACTCATCTACGTGAATTAAATAAATAATTGCGACTTTTAATATTTTTGTTATAAAATGACAAAGGCCCTCGTGTACTTATTGATGTTTTCTGTACGTTATCTTTCGATATTAAACTTAAATAAAGTAAACTTAAAATAGGAAAGTGAATAATTGTGTGCGTCAGTCTATTTATATTATATTTTATTAGTTGTGTATTAGAGAGTGCATAATAAATTGTTGAACTTCGCCAAATAAATCGTTTCTATAGAACATGACATAAATAAAGTCGTAACACGTTATACTTATCTTATATCTAATAATAATGTATATAACCACAGTTATAACACGCGCTAATTAACTTCATTTATTTAACATCATGAATACGTAATGAAACAAAAACAGCAACTATAATCATTAGAATAATATAATGTTTACAATAATTAGGCAATAACAAACTTTATACCTACAATACTATCATAAAATGTTACTTAAAGTACGCCAACACAATCGCTTCGCCAGAAGCCGAAGAAAGGCACAAAATTCATAAGATACAGCGCGAATATCCGTTATTCGTCTTTTCATAAGAAATTATTCTTTGGAAATACCATGTATCACTCATTTTCGCTTTACAGATTAAATCAACTTACTTTTATGAAGGCAACATTGGATAACAATTAGGTGCAAAAAGCAATTAAATTATAATAATTATTCTATTATAGTAAATCTGTGAATTACACGAATCTGCTGTGATTGAACCTTTAATATTAAGTTTAATTTATGAAACATTATTTTTAACTTCCTATGCTTACATGTGTTTTGTATTAACCATTTGATGTATTATGTAATATGTGTATAGTGCTGCCAAATGACTACATTATTGAGTAAATGCTAATTTAAATTGCACTATAGATTGATCTTAATTATTGTTAAATGTAAGGATAGTTCTAATAGCAATGCGAATATTATTTTACATTACTATATGATAATTGAACCTGCCGAATTGAAAATTGTTTTTTATAGGAACTTATTGTATATATTACGAATAATGAAAGTAAACAATTTAGACGAAATAATAATTCATGTAAGTAACAAACAATTGTGGAACGCTAAAATACAAATTGACATATTTATGGAGAAAACTAAGTCGCCTTTCCATTTATCCTAAAATAATAATTCAAAGTATGGACGGAACGTTGTGCTTCCATGTATCGTTGCCAATGAAATATTCTAATTAATACATACAATATAAGCTGACATAACCTGTTCAATTGTTAAGGATAAAATCCCCGATTCTGACAACAAATAATTGACAAAATTTTCGTTGTATTATACGAATAATTTGAAAACTATATACTGAAATAGATAAATTCAGAAAAGCTGTAAAAAGGGCACATTAAAGGCATAACATATATTAATACAAATTAAATTACATTCATCACACATAGCGTGATTTCCTTATTGTTGTCAATGTCAAGCAAATCGGAAGATTTTTTTCTAAGTAAGCATAACATCACAGATACATGTATATCACAACTTACGTATCAGAATCGGGCACATTGTCCCAATAAATCAAAAAATCTATATACCAATGTAAACAAAAGTGTGCAATAAACTGCGAAAACTATGTAAATAGGTGTTAAAATTGTATGACGTATATAACCGGGAAATGGAGTATTTTCTTAATTTTATTCTACTAGTAATAATTACCCGTTATGTGTTTTGTTCAGGTTATTATTGTTTATCGACTGTTCGTTTAAGCCATTGTGTGAAGTGCCGCAATTGCCATACTGCGCGCGCCGATTCTTCGCGCAAACGAGCGTTGTGACGTCGAAGACGCTTTACCTGAAAAGAAAAAATAATAATAATATAGGAAATTAACATATACTACCATTGTTGAGTCCAGTAGAGGTGTATGTTAAACTTAGGAGAACAGTAGTTTACTAGACGTCATATTATAATTGCGTTAAACAAATGTAGAGCAAAAGCGATGTAGAGTCTGCATAACAGATAGAAACCCGTACATATCTTCTATAAAAATGTAGAGCAAAACCGATATAGAGCGGAATCTGTATAACAGATTGAAACTCTGTAGAGCAAAGCCGATTTAGAGCGAAGTTTGCATAACAGATCGTAATTTTCGCTATACAAATGTAGAGCAAATACTAGAGTTGCGTTCACATCTCTACATAGTGCACGTAACTTTCGCTACACAATGTAGAGCTAAAAAAACCCAGAGTTGTCTCTACATAGAGCTATAGAGCTACCTCCTCCTCCAGCTGGTGGTGGTGTCGTTGCGCGCACGCAGCGTCCGCTTCAAGCGCTGCTACTCGTTCTGCGAGCCCACAACCGCAAGCACTCGCTTCAACCGTTGGTTTAGTTGTACTGCTGGTTGTACTGCTGGCCACGGGGGTTACACGCTCGTTCGACTGAAAATTATTAAAGGGATAATTATTACTAGCTTACCGCCCGCGGCTTCGCCCGCTTTGTCTAAAACCTAAAAAAATAATATATACTAAAACCTTCCTCTTGAATCACTTTATCTATTAAAAAAACCGCATCAAAATCCATTGCGTAGTTTTAAACATTTACACAGGGACACCACAAAGGGACATAGGGACAGGGAAAGCGACTTTGTTTTATACTATGTAGTGATATTGTATCAAACTTTGCATCTGTGTGTTGTAAAAGCGTGACGGTCTGTCGCGGAAATAGGGATAATATAAATCAGGGCCAATATATCGGCACCCATAGTTGTCTAGTTGTAGAGGCGATAGTAGTGTCTGTTTCAATGAATAAACCAATCAAGCGATGATATTCCTCATTTTTTTAGAGACAATCATAAAGATTGTTACTCCTGTTGTTTTTAAGGAATTAACATTTATGTATTTATTAGGCCGTTGGATCTGTTGTGTCTTCTTCCACTGTCGACACAACCATTATTATGCTTTCAATAAATAGTAATATTTGATAAAAATAAATAATGATTACTTACAGGTCTTTCGTTCCACTCTCGCGCTGAATCGTTGGGCAGTGGCTCTAGAGGCGATTCTGAGGTGTCCAAGGATGGGTATTGATGCTCTTCACAAATCTGAAAATAGACGTATAACATTGATATTATATTAAATAGAAAAAACTCATAATAACATAGAAAAATATTTTTTATTAATATGTTTACGCAGCCTACAATCTATACTAATACTATAACGCGAAAAATTATTTCATTGTTAGATAGTCCATTTATAGAGGAAGGCTTATAAGTGGTGGTATGCATGCATCACTCTTAAACCGTCCGCTTCGGAGCGATGCGAAGATGCTGGTAAAACAGCGGAGCAAAGCTAGTAGAATATAATTATAATTATTAAATTAACGTGTGACTAGCTGCTGTGGTGCTCAACATTATACACCTATCAATAGCAGTATACCTGTAACATAGCTCTAGTCGCGGTGTGTACTAGAGCGGCCCAGTCAAGCGCAGACGTATCGGGCAAGGGCAGGGGATTCCCCCCTGCTGTACTACTCGTACGACATTATACATGTATCTATAGCAGTATACCTGTAACATAGCTCTAGTCGCGGTGTGTACTAGAGCGGCCCAGTCAAGCGCAGACGCATCGGGCAAGGGCAGGGGATTCCCCCCCGCAGCACTGCTCGTACGACTTTGTGCCGCGGACGCACTTGCACTGTTCGACTTCGACTCGCCCAGCTCAGCGTCCATTAGACGCATTAGTTCTTCCTGAAGAAATAGATATAAAATATTAAGATCTATTTTTACATTACTTCCTTCCTTTTGCTTCTTGGAGTGTTATGGTTAACGTATCTTTCAGTTAAAAATATTTTTTTAAGATTTACGTCAAAAAATATGCACTCACTTTCTATCTGTGACATTATCAGTATGTGTTGAAGTTATTAAAAGTTTACATGGATTTTAAATACTTATGATAAAACTATAAAATCCGTATGTACGTACGGTAAGTGAGGACGTATTAGCGGACGCACGTGGACGACGCGAATGTCTCGGCGAGTCGTCTTGCGAGCGACGACGCACAGCCTCACCACCGGGCGACGCTGCACTGCGACCTGAACCACCTGTTGGAACGATATCATATTTTAAATAATTAATAACATAATTTTACTGATATTAGAAACCCAACTGTTAGTATCAATTTTTGTTGATTCAGTAATCTAGAAATATTCATGTTAATTATAAATATGTAATATGTATCATGGATAGCTACAATAAAAAAATCATATGCTCATCCATTACTAATACAGACCAATATGAATAATATCATTGCATCCTGCTTTTGTCAAATTTTGTGTGTGCAATAAAGAATATTTAATTTAATAAATAAATAAATTATTATTGGGGTTTTAACCCATTGAGCCCCAAGCGGCCCGATCGGTCCCAGACACAATAGATTTTCTACTGTGTCTGTGGTTCCGGGGCCTGAGTTACTACTAAGACATCAATCTTTTAATTAATTTCACACGCATTAAATTCAAACAAAATCTCTTTATACAATATAAACGAACCAGTGCCATAACCCGATGTATCGGATCGTGGCGGGGAGGCAGCTCGGCGGCGGCCCGGCTGCTGCGCCCACGCCTCGCCCGCGTACGTCTGGCACTCGCACCGACCGCTCGTTGCGAACGTTAGCGTCACCTGGAAGAGCACAATTTTGATATAATATATTTGTTTATAATTTGTTTTTTTTTTAAATATCAGTTGAACGATCATGTGCCATTTTAATCTATTTATTTCAAAAACAATTTGTTTATAAACGCGCACGATAAATAATAAATTCATATACTATCAATGTGCAGTTTAATAAGATATTACGCGTCTACATTCACGTCTGGTTACAGGTGGCAATCTAACATGTAAATGTGGGAAATATTGCTGTACTCTGTCGTCTTCAGCGTGTCATCATTAGATCACGTGGCTGAGCAACGACCCGCTGCCTTTCACCGCGAAAAGACCATCAAATTGCACGTGGCAACCTGACGTCTTCTCTATCTATACTCACAGTGACAGGATCGGACGTCTTCAACAGATCCACCAGGTGGTCATGCGGTAGGGCGACGACAGCAGCGCGGCACACTTCAAGCAGACGAGCTCCACGCCGCACCCCCGCACGCGCCGCCGGCCCACCGCCTTCTACCGCTGTGACTAACCCGTCCGGTTGCACGTGGAAACCTGAAAGAAAACAAAAACGATTGAGAATTAAATTTTATTAGCAATAGAATTTGCGTACTATAAACAATTAGATTAACGGTAGTGCTCAAAAAATGACCGAAGCAAAACTCTGCCTAGATGTGTTTATTAAGTTTTCAAATGAGCGATACGAGACTTTAAAAACTAGCGTTTCTTCCGTGGTAAGAAAATTTAATTGGGAGATCATTTCTTTACAGACAAAAAAGCAATATCATATAATCGCTCAGCTGCATCATGAAAGACAAAGAAATAAACACACTTTCGCATGTATAACAACGATATGACTAGTACTCGTGAAGTTATTTTTTAAAATGAAAATTGACAATTATTTCTATAAATAAAACTATCCACTGACCAAGTTGCGACGACGCACCCCTCTCGAGCGTGATCTCAGAGAGCGCGTGTGCGTGCGCGGGCGCGACACTAGCGAGGCGCCGCAACAATACGTCCGTGCCGTTGCGTACGCGCACGCTTTCCCCGCGGTGGTAGTATATACGCGTCCATTCGCCCGTCACTATCCAGCCTGTAATATAAAATTTAAATTAATTACGTTATACAGTGTGTCCCACCATTGGTATACTAAGCGCGAAGGGACTTGTAGTTTTGCATACACTGATCACGTAAAAAATACTTAAACAACAAAATTACATCAAAAAATTTTTGCTAAATTTTTCCTGAAAATCCATGTTTTCTTCTCTAGCTTCGCGCAGCTGGCATATAACGCTTCGCTAATATGAGCATTTTGTCTATGAAAACATAATCTTAAACGATAGGTCACGTGCGGGAGGCAAAGTTGGGCGGGTTGCTTGTTAGGGGTGTACACATAGAGTTTTAAGAATTCATCTATTTGATTAAAAACTGCATCTGGCATTTTATAAGTATTTTTTACGTACTCAGCGTATGCAAAACTATAACCTCCTTTGAACTTAGTATACCAACAGTGGGACACCCTGTATAATGAAGTCATTTACATTTTTTTAATATAGTTTAAATCTCTTTATTAACTAATTTAATATAATCATAGACTATGACGCGTATGTATATGAATAAATATATGCGTAAAATTCACGAGGGTATACTTTCAACCAATTTATGAAGTGAAAAGAGAGTAATTCTTTAATAATTAATTGTTTTGATATTTGGAATAGAATGTTTATCATGTTTTTATAGTAATAATAGACAAATTGTATCAATAATATTACAATTTATTGCAAGTTCATTACAAAACTTACCCAGCAAAGTATTAGTTGGCACTGCTAAAACAATCTGTCTTGAATGTTCTTCGACAAAGACTATGGTATCAGCCGACACGCCCATTATGCATTCAAGCAACGTGCCACCCGATCCTTCATCTTGTACTTGTACCTTAAAAGTTAAATGAATTTATTATACAAAATAAACAATACCTTTAAAAATAAAGATAAAAACATGACATAATCTTGACTCTTTTTATACTAATAATTTAAATTTAACTTACATGAAAACATAGAGCACCACCAACCAATACATCATTGGTACAGTCTTCTAGTTTTTGGACTAATGCATTGTTACTGCTTGAATTATTGCTACTCTTCATTAATAGTGATGAAAATATTGCTGAAAAACAAGTTTGAAACATTAATTATACT
>CAJQZN010038238.1:26106-39195 GCA_907164685.1 Colias eurytheme | reverse complement strand
CATGAAATTATTGGGCATCTCATCAAAATAAAGCTACTCACGAAAAATTAGCTTGATAGTAATCACTTGCAAAAATGGGCGATGTATCCCGGACTATTTATTAAATAAATTAAATAGGAAAGATACTACGAGGAGTATAGACTATCTTTTATTATCTTGTTAGTATATCCAGCAATTATTGCAATAATTTCATTACTAGAATAAAAAAAAAACTCATAATTAAATTATAATATTTAAAGTTAAAGTTTTGCAAATTATGATAAAAAATGTATGACCACTTTTACTAGCTATAAGTAACAATAATTTAACATTTTGAGGATAATGCAAAAGCTCTAAAGCTTTTCATTCTGTTTAAGTCGTTACTAAAATACACAATTGAATACAATAATATTTCTGAGATCAAAAATAACGGCAACTGTAGCGATATGGATATCTTCCCACTTGAAGTGTTCAGCGAATCTATGAATTCCTTATTTGGTATACATGAAAAAACACACGCTCACATTGAGGTGGAATCGTCAAGGCTTTTCGTGGAACAGTGATTTGTAACGGTAATTTTGTTTACCGCATCTCCTCATCTCTGGAAACCAATTTGTTTGTTCTTGAGGACTTCCTTTAAATATGGTACGGGATGATCAGGAATTTGTCACGTTTTTCCTTATAAGTATAATGTACTTATCTTTTATTTAAAGTACAATACGATACTAAAAATTTAATAACATAACATATTTTTTCATACTTCTGCACTCAAAGCAGAAAATTTCAATACACATTATGTTATTTACTAATGGTGAAGTTTATTTATGCACTTAATTTCTATCTGTTTGCTCTCAGCTTCGCCCGCGCACTCAAAGGAAATTCCCATGAGAATAAGATGTTTGACCGCGGTAAAAAATAGCCATTATGACTTTATAGACTTCTAGCAATCATGGACACAAAAATTATACCATGAAATATTTATTTCATGGTATAATAATAACGGATTTCCGTTACGACGTAAAATAACAACAAACACACGAAAATAAGGATGTTTATTAAATATTCGTTTTCAAATACAATTTAACCAACATTTCCTTATAAATGATTCTATTTCCACGTGAATCGAGCTAAATCGCAATAAAAATTCTAACATTTACTTCGCAAGAGTTCGTAGGGCTTCTTGCGGAGTTGTCACAAAAAAGGTTCAAAGTTCTCTTAGAAATAAAAAATCTTGCTTCAACGTGATTATTTCTTGAGAGTTACTTGAAGAATTTTTCAATTTAATTTTAGCTATAAAGTTAAATTTCTAGGAACAGATGTTTCCTGCTTTTGGTTTTATTACTTTAGTATTGCGGAGGTATAGTTGTCTTCTCTGAAAGTAGGTACATTATAGTGAAACGGGTAATGCATACATCTTACTTTAGCGTTAGTACTAAGTAAATATAGAATACGATTCAAAGAAGTATATTCATACCATATCTGTTACTATAAAAGCTTCACTGCAAATAATATAAATGCAGAAGATCTTTATAACTTAACGATTCAATTTTGCTTGAAAAGATAAATTATATTTTTCAATTAATTCAATTCCATTTTACATTTACCTGTAATTTAGTTTCAAAAATAAGACGTTCAAAATTTGGAGTTGCTTGTTAGAACCAAAACACAGAGATCGTATTGTACAGCATAATAAAGTAGAATTGTGGTTTATTAATTCTGTACTGCTTTAATCAATCATAATTTTAAGTAATTTCGAGTTCTCTTTGATACAAATATTTTCAAATAAGTCTATTTACTGCAAAGTCAAAACAACTAACTTGATATTGAACTCAATGAAATAAAAATTGTGAAATCGTAATCGTAAATAGTAACTATTTCTTTTTTTTTTGGTTATTACGGGATTAGGTAACTAATAGGTATATTATTTTATGAATAAACCATTAACAAAAGCACATTTGAATTAAAAAGGCATAAGGTACCCACAGTCCAAATTGAGAACCTTCCATAGTTGTTTATGTAGCGGCGCTGGACATAATATACACCTACATCTTATGGAAAAATGCACATATATCAAAATCCTTGCTCTTTTCCTCTAAATGTACAATTGAGTGATAATTAGTGGCATTCGCGTCCCTCATGCGGCAGAGCCACAGCCTACAAAGTTGAACACGTTGCTTGACCGCAAATTCGAACTTTGTAGAGACACCGCAGCTCTCTGGGTTTTATAAGTGAGCGAATTCTGACCTACTAAATATTTTACTCAGTAACGTAATACTTGACGCTTGGAATTTTCATGTGTATTTCGGTTTATAACGTTATGGCCTATTTCAGTTTTACTTTGGCGAATTTAAATGCAATTTAGTTATTATGAATAATAGATAAGAATTAAAATCAACATGAATTTGCTTTCTATAAATTTTAGGGGTGTATTCGTATAATTTAAAAATTAAATTTTAATTTTTAACGTTCGATTTGTGTAATAATTATAACGTCTAATAAATATTGAAATCTCTAAAATAGTTTCTTAGCAGCCTATCATCACACAAATTATATCACAAGAAAGAAATAAATTTTATAACCCGCGAACAATAAATCATTTGTTTTACTATCCTAATCTAATACCCGATCAATGGACAATAAACCTCGTATTTAATGATTCTTTAACGGGTATACTGTGAACGGAATATAATGAGAAATTAACTACTTACCGATATTATACGGCGAGAAAATGAGCTTATAGCGTGATAGTTATTCACCCTAATTATAAAATAGAGGTATTATGGCTTGGTAAAACATTTTTATCTAAGCTCGTGGAATTTAGATCTAGTGATTTAATGATATTTTAAAGTTTTATTACGTAGTAGTTGAAGAATTACATTGAAGTTCGTGTTTTAATTATAAAATTTGATTAAATAACTTAACTACTGTAAGTTTAAGGTCATATTTTACATGCAATTGTTTAACTGGTGTTACGTAGGTACAGCAATTACAGCATACATAATATTTTTGAATATTACTAGCTACGGCCCGCGGTTTCACCCACGTGGCTCCGCTCCGGTTGGTCTTAGAGTAATGATTATGTAACCTATATATTTCCTCGATAAATGGGCTATCTAACAACGAAAGAACTATTCTAATCGGACCAGTAGTTCCTGAGATTAGCGCGTTCAAACAAATAAACAAACTCTTCAGCTTTTTATTATTAGTATAGATATTGGTGGTGTTTATTTTTAACATAATCATCAATATATATATAAATAACTACAATTGTACAATATAAACAATTATAATGCTTTTTTCTTTTCATAAGTGAAATCATCCGTTGTTTTATTGTGGCATTTCGTTCAATATCACGCGTGAATTCATAACATTGTCACAACGTGGTTGCGGGTTGCATTTCAAAATATTATATTTATTAAGGGCTTGGTCTAGTAGTGCAAACAAATGCATCCTGTCATCCTATATGTAAATAATACAAATGTACTAAGGGAAAGTTACTCCACTTAATTTTTAAAAATTAAATCATTCGTATAATTTAATATTCGTAAAGTACCAAAAATGACAATTTGAAACAATTTTCGTGAAAATTACACCGGGTGATTTTTTTTTATCAGTACACAAAATTTGCGAATACTTTCTATTGATATCTTCAACTTTATGTTTATATAACTGATCAACTTTTACAAAGAAATTTGGACGAAATATAAAAAAAATAAGCTTTCCATACAAAATGCATAACTCTATACATTTTTTTCGACCTAAGTTTCTTAGTGAAAGTTGTTCAGTTTAACTAATAAAACGGATAAACAAATTTTGTATTTAATAAAAAAAATGTAATGTTTGTGTTAAAAAATTATAAAATAGAAAAATACACAAATGAAAACAAAAGATATTTATTTCTGACTAGCTTCCGCCCGCGACTCCGTCCGCGCGGATGTCAGTCTTCGCGTCTTCTACAGATTTATTATATTATGTATAATATATAGATTTATATTGATAAACCTAATAAATCTTTTGCTAGCATTCTGATGCTTTATCGGTTGCACTGGATTTATCTCTTTTTTTTCAATCGCTTGAATGATATAGGATGGGTCCTTGATGGGCATCGAATACTGAAGTCTCGAATCAATCTATTCTGACAGTAGGCAATTTATGTAAAATCCAATAATGGTCCATCATTTTATTTTGCCTAAACGTTACATACTTTTTTATATATTCTATTTTTAACGAATGATTCACTCCAGTCCAAACAGCAAATAAGCAGACTTCTGCTTCTGCAACGTTTAGTTGTCCCTGAATTTGGAAAAAATAGTCATGATTCTTATCTATGACAAAAGTGTTATTTTTTGCATTGTATTTCAAATATTAAATTTTTTTTAACCGCATCTTCCGCATTCATGTCTTTTGCCGGAATTAGACATTTAACTTCTACTAGTCCCATTTTCCCTTTTTGATATGGGAGTGTATAAAGTAAATTTTTTAAATATTTCTCGTTATACTTTTAAAAAGTTATTATTGTCATTTTGCTCATTAGGTAAAGTAATTTCGATATCAGTTTTAAGTTTTTTGATACCTGCAATAATAACGTCATAATCGCCTGCACATACTTATCGATTACACCCTGTATACAATCCACCATCCACATTCATAATGTTTTCCTGTCCTCCTCTCCTTTACGCTGTTCACCGATACATTTTAAATGAGTAAATCTGCTACCACTGAAGGATGTTTCATTGTGATCAGCAAATTTTCACCACTGTTGTCGATTATTTGTTTTTCATTTTTAATCAGCAATTGGGAATCATCAGTTTTGTTTTTTGCAGATTGGTGATGTACCCTAACAATACGTCGAAAAGGGAAAGCATCAACGAATTATCGTTTTCGTCTTCTTTTTTTATTCTTCGCGTCTCTGTTACTTCTGTTTGTTTAGTTCTCAACCCCACTGAATTTTGATGATGTGATGATAATCCATTCGTTTTAATATTGGTACTTAGAGTTTTTTGGTAGTTTTGTAGTTAGACTAAACTAGAAATGGTGGACTAAATTTGTCAGCGCGTCTGTAAGATCAGAATATAAAACCAACATCCTGTATTTAAGTTACAAAATTAATAATCAAACAACATGCCGCTACGTTGAAAATGACTAGAAGAAAAAATTAAAACACCTCGGATCAATTTTGGAGTAAACAAATCATTTTCCCCGTATGGGGATTTCCCCGGATGAACTTGGGAAGTTCAAGTTCTCAATACAAGTTTATATTATATTTCGTATTTCTCAAACGAAAAATAAACATTTTTGGAACTTCAAAAAAATTATATTATAAGAAAATTTATGAGCTTACTTTAGTTTTAAAGAAATATACATCCCTTTACTGACACCCCGTAAAATAAAGAAATTGTTGCCAATCACCTTTGCAATCTATTTGGTTTCATTAACTTTATGTTCGAAGATAATTTTTTTTCTAATAGTTACACGCGTATTTTTTTCGTTTATTTTCCATATCGAAATCAAATGTTTAAAAATACGAATATTTGCACGAAACTAAGATAAAAATAATCAATTAACAAAAATATTAAATTTAATGAAGTAGAGCAACTTTCACTTCGGTATGAAGGAAAATCGAGCGTAGAGCACACGTCAGAACGCTCCGGCCCAAGGAGCGCGACTAAAGAAATTCGCTAGGATTTTTCCTTATTATTTTAAATATTTTTTTAATATTTAAAGAATTATCAAAATTCAAAAAAAATTTTTTTTAAAGGATTAATACACATTGGTCTTCAACCAACTCGAATAAATTAATGGAAAAAATAACTTTTAGCAGTATTTATCAATCGATTTTGTAAGGCAAAAAATGGGAAATTTAATGAATTTATAACGCTCTAATTAAGAAAATCATAAGTTTTTCGGCAATTGTATTCAGCAGTTTTTAATAACGACTATATAAGGATAATAATGCGCTGATCAGATTATGTAAATTGTAATCGGTTGCAACGTAGTGAGTGCACAAACTTAGCTCGAAATGATTTTGGGGGAAAGAGACTTATCTTGAAGGCCTGATTAAGGTAACATAAAGTAACTTTATGAATGTGAAAAAATTCACGCGCATTGCGTATATAACACTAATTGATAAACAAGAAAAAAAAATTCAGTTTATCATTTCATTAGCCGGGAAAAAATTGTCAAATAACTTGTTGAAAACGCAATTTTGCTAGACTGCAGCCTTAAAGCATCCGATATTTCACACTCAATGAGTAAATACTTTTATTTCTGTTTTGTTATTATATTATACTAAGTTTCAACGTGAACGAGGAAACAATATTTAAACGTTAGTGAATTTCTTCGTCTTCTTAAATTCCTTGTAACAACGTCAAAGAATAAATTGTTGTCAAAAATGTTCCTTTTACCAAACAGCGACAAATGGTATGTATGTTTTATTCCTAATAAGAATACTTCGATTCCAATCTAAAAATTAGTGTTTGTGTATCGATCTAAATAATTTATGTACCATAGTCCATAATGATATACTTAGTCTAATGAACAATTTTAATGAGATCTTTTAATTCAGAAATAAGCACGAATTTTGTCATTTCAAAGCCATATTTTCTCCAGCCTACAGAATCTGATACTATTTTATGTAATTTATGAGAAAATAAATGATAATCTTAGGTTAATTAGGAAAGTTTTCTGGTCGCTGTGACAACGAGGACCGGATCTGCGGAAAATAAATCAATGTGCCCTTCGGCTTAGAGGAGCCCCAAAATTTTACTAATGATTGTTAAAGAATAGTTTTTAGAACATTTATAACTATTTCTGTGTATTCGTTTAAAAATAATTTAATATTACATGGATATGATGTGTCTGAAAACATCATTAAAATTAGTAGTAGCCATCGACTGTCGTTCGATAAAGCAAATGTAAATGTTTGTAAAACTCAAGGATTTTTTTATGAATACAATTGACACCGACAAATATAATTCACGCATGAACTACCAGTAATTCTTTTTGATAATTGTTTATATTATTTAAATTATTATACACTTTTCTGATTAATGTATATCTGTAAATTATGTCTACCAAAATTTCATCATATTATCGCATATTTCAAACTTTAATCTAAATCACGAAAAATCCGCTTGATTCTTATTATGTGCGTGATTACGAGCTATTGTCTATTTTCAATGATATAAGAGCCAATCTAATCAACATAATAGGATATTATTATTCTTTGTTTTATAGCTTATTTAAGTGAGTCAACGTATTCTGAAGGTAAATGTATGGGACATAAGTTCCTATTGTTCCTTATAAAAAATACGTCTAATTTATATATGTATAATTCTCGTGTCACAATGTTAGTTTCCACACTCCTCAGAAACGGCTAGACCGATTCTCATAAAATTTAGTATGCCTATAATATATCCCATATCTGAGAATCGGCGAATATTTTTCATACCAACGTGAAATACGTGAAAAGAGCAGGTACGGCAGAACAACGTTGACAGCTATTATATTACATTAAACTCGTAGTTACTATTAATTAATCCATACTAATATTATAAATGCGAAAGTAACTCTGTCTGTCTGTCTGTTACTCAATCACGCCTTAACTACTGAACCAATTTGCATGAAATTTGGTATAGAGATATTTTGATACCCGAGACCTTTCTCGGGTATCAAAATATCTCTATACATAGGATAGGTTTTATCCCGGAAATCCTACGGGAACGGGTTTTTCTTTGAAAACGCTGGCGAAGCCGCGGGCGGAAAGCTAGTGCCCTATACATTCGAGCTCAACTAGAATTCCATGTCTACAAAAAGTGTATTTTAGAGAGATAAATTACATGAGACTACGTACCCTCATATATCGTCTGAAATATATTTTAAACATGTCATCTGAAACTAGGCCTTTTAGTGGCTGTGGTCTGAGTAATGCCTATGTAAAGTATATTTTAGACTAGCTGTTGCCCGCAGCTTCGCCTGCGTGGAAAAGATAAATTTTCATGGTACAAACTTTCATCCCCTATTTGATCCCCTTGGGGGATGAATTTTTTAAAGTCCTTTCTTAGGGGACGCCTACGTTATGACATCTACCTGCATGCCAAATTTCAGCCCGTTACGTCCAGTGGTTTGGGCTGTGCGTTGATAGATCACTATATCAGTCACCTTTGAGTTTTATATATATAGATTTGTTTCTCGGCTTACGTTTCAGGTTGTTCTCGTGTGTCGCGGAAGAATTCTAACAAATACCCGCGGCCCCATCATTAAAGCGGCTCGACGGAACACAGTGGGGTTTTAGTCGGTAAGAATCCGACATAACCCACGGCTCCTTCCCCGGGGGCCGTGGGTATCTTTGGAAGATTTCCCCACTATAAAAAAAAAAAAAAAAAAAGGTTGTTCTCGTGTACTGTTTACAAAATAATACGAAAAATTTATAAATTACACATCGATTTAGAAGTGTCCCACTAAATACCTTTATAACATGGCATACTCACACACAAGGAGTCAGAAAGTGAAGGTGTAAATTTTGTTCTAATTACTTATATTTAAATTCTCATCATTATATCTGCAGTTGCATACTGTTTCTCAATACATAGTTACTTACATCTTATTTAATAATACACGTGTATAATTTTCAGTAATTCACAATTTTGTACAATCAAAAATTCGTTTCAAATGCTCTACATCTTTAACTAGCTTTCCGCCTGCGGCTTCGCCCGCGTTTTCAAAGAAAAACCCGCATAGTTCCCGTTCCCGTGGGATTTCCTGGATAAAACCTAGCCTATATTACTTGTGGATAATGTAGCTTTCGAATGTTTAAAGAATTTTTAAAATCGGTCCAGTAGTTTATGAGCCTTTTCATTACAATCATACAAACAAAGTTTTCCTTTTTATAATATTAGTGTGGATAAGCGTCTGTTTCATATACCTAATAAGCTCAGTATAATATAACTTAGTATATATATAATATATATCTACTATCGTCAAAATTACTGCCTAGTCAGTATCTATTAATAAGCGGAACTTAAATTTTCTAAAATATATTGAAATCCTATGTAAGCTTTTCAAGAAAGTTCTCGAGCGATCTCTTTATAACTTGAAGTTACTTTGAAACGCTTATTTGTGCAAGATCGGTTTCCAATAACCAATTAATTGATTAAATTGTGGTCCATGAGTTTGATATTTAATTTATAAATTGCAAATTAATTAGATTGACCGATCTCTGCAAACTTTGTATATCTATTAATGGAGTGTTACCTATTTTAATCGTCAAAATTAAATTATAAAATGTATTCTCGTTACACTGTGGACAAACATGACAATCAGGATTCTGTTAAAATAATTATTTTAACTTTAAACATATGTGAACGGACACGTTAGGCTTTATTATAAATTAATTTCACATCTGGGTCGAAGTAATTTTATGGGTAAGTAACACTGTATTTCAACCATATCTAATGCAATGGCTTAGTATGGCTTACACCCATCTTCACCCCAATATTATCAATTAAACTGCTAATGCGCCCGCACAAATGTCCTCCTTAACCGTAAAACTCATTTGACGTCCCCTCGGAATGTCAAGTGAAAAGAACAAATCTATGTACAACGCTCCCTTGGGACGCGCTAATCCTAAGGGGTTCTATTGGGGCGAAAATACACTCGATCTCAGTCAATACGCAAAAGTATCTAATATTATTTGATACAATCTTACAAAAATAATTTTTGAATGGAGTCAAAAACTCTATATACAAAACACTTGCAGTAGGTATTAAAAAGTCATTGAAATTGTTATCTGAACATCGTTGAAATTTTAATCCTATCCTACCAGCTTTTGTTTGTAGAAACAACATCCCGAATCGATGTTAGATAATTCCCATATTGACCAAAAGATCTTCTAAAAGTAGTCTAGTTCAATAATTATTAATAAATGTTTGAGTTTCAATACAACTAATTGGCGTAGCAAACGCAGTTTATTCGTCCCTAACATTACTAAAAAGGTCCCAAAATGTAAAGGTCTATTTTACTCCTCTTGCACGCCGAATCCCTTCCAAATGAAAACAAGCCCTTAGGCCCTTCGTACACGAGACTACTCAAATCTCCAAATACTCTACGATTTTTGTCTCCAAGCGAGTATACAAAATCCATTGAGATCCGTACACAAGTCGCGTCGCAGAAGCCAGACGGATGGATTTGTATGGCAGTAGTCGTTTAGAGACTATTGGAGATTTGAGTAGCCATGTGTACGAAGGGGCTTATAATTGCGTAGCCGGGCGCGTGGCTGCATCTGAAATCTCATTGAGACTTTCTTGATATGACATATCATTTTCTCCTCGATTACGCTCGATTAATTTCAAATAAAGGAGTCAATTCGATAAATGTTGAAGGGAACTTGGTAAGTAACGGAAAAATCTTGAAACGCTGTTTTATTCTATACTAGCGGTCCGCCCCGGCTTCGCCCGTGGTACATATTTACGTTTTCTCTACATAAAAACCATCCTCGTACTTCAAGGAATATAATAAAAAAAGAATTATCGAAATCGGTTCAGCCGTTCTCGAGTTATGCGCTTACCAACATATTTTGCGATTCATTTTTATATATAAGATAGATGTACCTTTGCTATCTTTAGATTCAATTATAATTCTAAATAATCATGCTCTACACTTGAATCGATGTCCAATGTTGTCCAACCTTGATGTCTAAAATACATATGTATATGAATATATTCGTGTTTAATTTTCACCTTTTTTTTTCATTAATGAAGCATGTTTCATATATAATATTCTAACAAACATATTCTGCTTATATTTTAAGTTTATGAATAATAATGATCGACAACACAATATTATGTTTACTGTTTATATAGCACTGCACGAAAAAGCTAGATAGAATGCAACGAAAACGCAATATTATACAAAGTTTAGTGCAATCAATATCGTCCAATTAGAACCTAAGTAAATAAGTATTTTATGAGGGTTTACTATAAGGGAGAGATATCTCACAGCTGCTCAGTGTCACTCACGCTTATGCATTATTTAAGGCGGTTGATGCGCTTTACGCGTCCCATCGCCTTATTAAGGGGGAGCTTTCGTTTCCGTTAAGTTCTAATTATTTATTCAT
The DNA here is from genome assembly GCA_907164685.1 of Colias eurytheme. Classification (NCBI taxonomy): domain Eukaryota; kingdom Metazoa; phylum Arthropoda; class Insecta; order Lepidoptera; family Pieridae; genus Colias; species Colias eurytheme. The sequence goes on along the minus strand of CAJQZN010038238.1, from coordinate 28,103 downwards.
GATCGTTTGCATTAACTTTGTTTTAGGAGTTTCGATTGAGGCGAATACGGTTGGAATAAACGTCTCATTGGTTTTAAATTATTTACTGTTTTGTGCTTGAGGAGTAGATATTATGGTTAAGATTTTTATTTTTATGTCATGTATTAAGACAATTAATGATGGAAATTAGGAAGCTTAGCATACAAGTCGCTTAATTATATTAAAAATAAAGATATTGGTATGTATCTTACCTATTGTTTTATTCAGAAACATTAAATCGGAACTGATGATAGGTACCTACTGCATTTTGTTTATTTCCCACCCGATAGAAATAAATTCTTTTATAACATCAGATCTTAATTTTAACAAATACTTAAAAAAGATTAACAGTCCAGGGTTAACGATGATTGCTATTTCGTCCATTCCAACACGAACTTCATAGACTCTTAAATTGGCTAAAATCACTAAAACGTTTTATTTACAAAGTGAACGAACAGTTAACGATAAGCGATTAGTCCAACACATTAAAAAGTTACAAGCAATAAAGACTTAATTACCATAGTGAAGCGTCTTTAAAATTTCTTCAACGTGCGTGCGATAAACCCTTAAGTACCTACGTTCCTGTCGAAAACTTGTACTTATCTCGCTCACGTAGTAGGTCGTTACGTACGAATTATTGCCGTGGTTAAACACATGGTACATTTACTCGTAAGTTCATGTTACGCCCGAATAATTTCCAGTTAGGAAGGGGTAACTATTTTGTCCGTACGCACTTTTTGAAGTTCCAACCCGTATCGGTGATTGGTGACGTTTATTTTTTTTCTTTTACGTTTAATAGGGGATTGATCGTTTGTTAAATGTTTTTTGTTCAGATTCTTTTAGTAAAGAGACTCCTTTTAATGATGTATGTGTACTGTGTAGACAATGCTCTTTTGTCTGTTTATACATTGTATTACTATTTGTACTAAAATACTAGTTATACATTTGTTTTTCTGACAAATGTAATTCGGAACATTTAACAAAACTAAGAGCGTGTACAAAATAAAACTGGGACCGACTCCCATAGTGGTCATCCATCAATTGTTAATCGCACCATGGATTGCGTAACCCCCAAAAGCAACTATAAGATCGAGTTAAATCACGTGAAATAAACGGTTAAATTCCGAAGTAAACAACGTAACGAAAAAAAAACATATCCGTATAAATTTTCAAAGTTTAAAATACCAAAATACTTATACCTTCACAATCGCATGAATAAAATATGTACCACAGTTCAGTTGGTTTTACTCAAAATGCTGGGTGACGTTCATCCATTGTTACATGAAAGCTACAGTACCAACTAGCGTATAATAGAAGAACAAACAGGCAAGAACTTACAACAATTTTACGTAGACTTTATTTCGAATTTTGGTGCTTTTATCACGAACAACAAATATTATATGGTCCTACGAACATGATGGAAATCGTACTCGAATTTTTATTAACGTTAAATATGTCTCAATTCTGTAAAATAAATAAGAATTGAAGGTTAGGGATATGGGATAAGGTAATTATAATACATCTTGATTGATAATTATAATGAATTGCTGACTCTATATATTATGTAAAACGACCTACATAAGTTAAGGAACTCTACATTACCTAGGTAGGTAGACATATTTTCTTATTTTGAAAAAAAAAATCTATAACTAAAACCTCCTAAATAAGCACATACTTTTAATAATAATATAATGTACTATATAAAAACCTACTATAGGTAAAACTTATAAACAACCAAAAATGTCCACTCGTCACGTAGCGGTTACACTTGAAAACTCAAGTACCTACATCGCATTATAAATTAATAGCAATCGAATGAAAAACCATTAAACTATTGCCGGTCAGTACGAAACTAATTATAATACGGCAATATTGCGCACTCAGCAGAATTTATCAGTGCGCGTAGTCCAAAATGCTTGTAATTAACAAAATAATAATATGAAGCACATTGGAATATGCAACATCACAGTAAAATATTG
>CAJQZN010038238.1:0-21106 GCA_907164685.1 Colias eurytheme | reverse complement strand
TAAAGAGTTCATGTTTGTTAAACTTCGGTGAAAAGAACGGATATTTCTTGGGAATTATGAAATAAAATTCAATACGTATTTTATATATGACTTTAATTTTCCTGTTACCTGGAAATCACTTACAGATATTAAAAATCTTATTCTATAATTTATTTACATTTTTGATTATTGATACTATTAAATTACAATACATACATTTTAGTTACTAGTTTTTATACAGGTGGTTTAAAAACACAACCTTATTTATAATAACTTATTAAATAATTACCTGAGACAACTAAAGTCCCGTCATCTTATATACTAACTATTCAGTTTCTTTATGTATGGTTTAATTTTGAAATAATTTTTGTTAGTCAAAGGTAAAATCCGTATGCAAAATGAATTTCAGTATCGAAAAAAGAATACATATAACTCTACTAGATTTCCGCCCACGGCTTCGCCCGCGTTTTCAAAGGAAAACCCGCATAGTTCCCGTTCCCGTGGGATTTCCGGGATAAAATCTATCCTATGTGTTAATCCAAGTTACCCTCTATATGTGTGCTAAATTTCATTGTAATCGGTTCAGTAGTTTTTACGTGAAAGAGTAACAAACATCCATACATCCATACATCCATACATCCATACATCCATACATCCATACAAACTTTCGCCTTTATAATAGTATTAAGATTAAGATTAAGATTAAGATTAAGATTAAGATTAAGATTATAATTAGAATATGCCGAAACAGAATATGCAGTTTTGGTTTATTGATGGCCATAGATTTTGTACAAAATATGCATATTCATCTTTAGGTGTCTTTTAACCATCTGTATATAGAAATTATTTGATCAATTACACAGTTCTTCACACTTATGTAGTATTTTTACAACCTATATCACATTTCATTTTATATCTATAATATTATGGTTTACTTTAAACAACACATTCATCGTGTCTTAGATACTAAATTACACTGTGTACAAAATTATTATATTGCATTTGAAAACAATAAGGGCATTTAGACACGAGGCTCATGAAAAATTATTATTGAAAAAAAGTATTTCAAACTGTTTCAATTTAGTATTATTTGTTTCGGTGGTTTATTTACATTTATTCAAGGTGATTTCCAGTAAATTTAGCTTGAAGCGAAAATAATAAACAGTCTTTATAAACCATGTTCACTTTATTCAGAATATTATATTACCATGTATGAACTGCGACGTTTTATACGCTCGTGTAAATAGCCCCTAAGTGAAATCAATATAAATCCTGTAATAATATTCTATAAGTGTTTTATTTATATCTTAATATCGTATTGTCAAGCATTTTCTGTACAATTAGATATGTTATTTGATTAGAAGTGTCTTATTACAAATACGTAAACAAAAATAAAGCCCTAATAGGGAATACAATATTACAAGTGAACCATATTATTGAGGTTATCAATAAAATTGATCCTTTACAATCAATAGCTTTCACAAAACTGTACATTCACATTGTATAAAAATTAATAAAATACAATTTGTTCAACATAACTTTCCTACAATGAAGCTTGATTACACATGATGAATTATCTATTTATATTAAACTTTTCAACAACACACAGAGTCCACGAATCTAATAAGGAATCGATTAAATTGTTATGGAGGCACTTTCGCCATTTCAGTCTTTTCTTGAAACACAAATTTATTAATGTTCACACGGTTGTCTCTAAAAGGTCCGGAGATTGTCAACAAAAGCCGTCTTTTAAGTCAGGATAACCTAAATCGGGCAAAGCTTTCCTAGAACCCCTATTATCCATACGACTACTCCTGCCTCGACCTAAGCTAGCGTACCTTGTGTCAGCCAATTTATCCCTTTGAGCCACTTCATCATAATACCTCGCGTCGTTGAGCCCTGCGCTATATTTTTGACTAAGGCTGTATTTGTCTATTGTTGCGTATTTTTGAACAGTGGCGTACTGCCTTGTAGATTCTGGAACGCCATTCACTTTCGCTCGATCGTATGGCCTTTCTTCTACTTGTAAGGCACCGTCCAATCTCGCTTTGAATTCTTTATCTTTTTTTCTGCGTCGTCTACATGCGCATAGAGCGATTGCTACAGCGCATATTAATAAGCCAACGCCAGCCGCTGCTGCGACATATGGCGGTGGCAGTGATATACGAAATGAGCAATTAGAGTCATCTTCATCAAAGCCTGATGGACAGTGAGCGCTGCCATCACACCAAAGTGTCAAAGGAATGCACGCATTTAGCTCTGGGCAGCTGTAATTAAAATTTACATTTAGTATCTATTACTATTTTCAACAATATTAAAAAATAAGGTTAAAAATACTTACTGAAATCGGCAGTCAAGGAGAACCGAAGATGGTAAGACGTTAGTTTCAGAATCATGTTCTATAGATGGCTTTTTCATGATTTCAATCCATTTTATTATATAATCTGCTTGTTCATGTTGCAAAAAATCTATGACATAACTTTTTGCATGTGGTTTGAGAGAAGATTCTAAAGATGTACTAGCCGAGTCCCAACCAGGAGAATACAATTCAAGATTATTAGACGTATCAGGACAAATTTCTCTAGATTTTGTTGTATCGTAAGCTTCATATATGAATAAGCGATTCGGTGTTGTACAGAACGGAGATGATGTGGTAATTTCGTACCCGGGGATTTTAACGTACAAATATCTTCCCTGGACAGGTGTGACGTCATCTCCTCCAGGTTCAATAAGCCACGGTCTATGCACACATGCTACTTCAGCTCTAACACTTTCTGATATAACATGTCTATCGCCAACTATTTCTGGTGTAATAGCAGTTTCTCTTTTATCGTATAACCTTATTTCCCCACTATTTCCCCTAAGGCGTCTATCTCCCCAACCCGTGGAGCAAATCGTTTCGTCTCCAGGTCCAGTTGGTATGAATTTATATTCACCTTCAAAACTAAAATCATCGTAATCTTCAGTAATATTCATCATAGTAACCGTGAAATTAATCTCCACCACGGGGGCCGTTAGCGTGTGAATGTGCAAAGGCTCAGAACGGTTAGTACAAAGGCAATCCCTTTTTATGGGAACTCCCTCCCACGGGTATTCAGTAATAATTATCTGAGCGAGACCTTCGCCTCCTACAGTCCTCTTTTGAGGTCTATTACATATCCAACGACTAGTTCTGGTATCTTTGTGTGTGCTGCAATGTTTGTTTCCGAAATTAGTGTTTGTAAATGTTAATTGGACTCGCTCTCCTTGTTTGGCTTCGAACCTAGAAATAAATAAAACATTCAGATACGTTTTACTGGTTTGTAGGTACTATACAGATTGGGGCGATATTGTCATTGAGTTAAATAAGATTTTGAAATGCACCATAAACTTACCTCAGTATGCAAGTAAGATTTTGCGCTCCACCCCGTCCATAGTAAAATATCGCTCTCGGAGCTTGGAATCTTCCAGAATAGGTTTGTGCAGATTTAAAAACTCTATCGCATGCGGATTTAGAGTCGAGTAATGGTTGTCCCTGCTCGCTGACATCCACGAACTCATAGCGAAGGACGAATGAAACGGGATATAGTGCTGATCCTTGACGTAGCTCCTAGGAAATGGAAAAAATATTTAGTACACATTTTCTTTTTACTTGAGACAGACTCATGGACAAGATTATTTTTAAAACTTATGAATTAAAGTGTATATTTTAATATAATTAATATTCTGGAGAACTTTTATTTACTTCCGATCTGGATCAATAAAAAAATATATTTTTTATGAATTACGATTAGATACATATTATAATATAAAACTTTGCTTTCACAATGTAAAATATGTTATGCATCCTAGCATTTGCTTTTTTTGTATCTTATATGCAAAATTTCTCAACAGAATAATCACACAAGTTTCCCCCTTAAACTTTTTACAAAAGACGTAAAATCCAAGCACTAAAGTATTTAAAATTCGCCGCCAAACGATTTACATTCAAGGTTAGCAACACCGAGTAGCATTGTGTGCTGGAGCAAAACTTCAAATATTTAGTTAGGAAACTTGCTAAGGTCCTCTTCTGTGTTTAATATTGAATAATAAAGCAGTTGCCGAGTTGTGACTTTAACAACTTGTTTAAAACCGGTTTTCCTATATTAATACAAACTGCTAAATTAAAACTATTAGTATGTTTTCATAAAACAGGAGCTTTTTGTGCCTTCTTTCAATTGATTAACTGAAATGTTAGGGTATGAAATATGAATTAAGTCCCGTATCCCGCCGTGGAATATGGAGCAATGAAATTTTATACCTATGTGTTTCTTTGAACAAATGATTTTAACTAAACTCATATGTAAGTAACAACAACAGTCTGTGAGCTGAATAGCACGAATGGCATTTATCTCTATCGTACATCAATACAACAATGACAAAACAATACAATTAATTACTTCCTACATATTTTACCAAATAATTTCATTACAAATAATTCACGATACAAAAGTTAACACAGCAACCACAATTTAAGGCTGGCAACTATTTGTTTAGTTCCGTAGCATTCGCTATGTGGCAATAATTTGCACGTTAAATTATTAAATTGTATGTAGGTACCATAATTAGTTGGGCCGCAATCATTCGGTTTCTGACCAACCTTTGTTAACGTTTGATCAAATTTTAATATGACATTATTCTCTATTAGATAATTATTAATATATTTATCTTATTAATATAATAAATAGTTAATGTTTTAACCAAAACTGTTCGTTTTCGTTTAATTATTAAACATACAATAATCACCACGTTAAATTGTTATTATAATAGACAACAAGAATCTCTACAACATAATGTTGTTGTAATATAGATGCTATAAAGTAATTTTGTTTGTGTTAATAAAATTTTCGCTTTGACACTTTAAATTTTATAACAATGCTGATATCGCACGATACATTTCTACAAACAAAAAGGAGTCTAGGCCTAAAACAGCGTCAAACAGACTTGTAACCAAGCTACTTATTGAAAATGTTAGCAGTACTTGTCACAATCCTTTGAAACCTCGTTCTCAAACACTTGGCTCGGGTGCAAGCTTTACAAGGAGCTAGAAACGCGGTCGCGATCATGAGATTTACTGCATTTAATTGGGCGCTGACTCCACGAGCGAGAGAATCGCGACGAGTCCGCCCTTATATCGTCGGACAATAGCGGCCTTTACATGCAAACTCTATCGCGCATGAAACAGCAATCGTGCGTGAAAGAGCCTGCGTATAAAGGGAGTAGGGCGCGGAAGGAAAGACCACATGCCGCGCTCATCAGTCGCGCGCGCAATCGCACACACGATTGTACTGTGGGTTGCCTTTACACACAAATTCTTTCGCGTACGAATAAGATGGCGGACATACGCACGTGGAGCAAGGAATTAGTATTGGAACTAATTACTTTATACAGATCTTTCCCATGTCTCTGGAAAATTAAATCGGAGGAGTACAAAAACAAGAATTTAAAAGACCAAGCATATAAAAAACTTATCGACTTTTGTAAAGAAAAAGGTTTTACTGACGCCAATCGTGATTTTGTTGTAAAAAAAATGCAAAGTTTAAGGGGATCGTTCCGAAAGGAATTGAAAAAAGTTATAGACAGCCAGCGTAGTGGAAGAGGAACAGAGGACTTATACAAATCTTCCCTCTGGTACTTTGACTATATGCTTTTTACTAAGGACCAAGAAGTACCTACCAATAGCATATCAAATATTGATGAAGATCTAGAGAATGAGATTATAAGTGACGAAAATCTTCATCACGATGTTCTTTCGCCTCAGGAAGAAGAAAATACTGTTGGGGGAAATGAGCAACAAAATAAAATCGTAAGTGAACTTTATCATTTTTATTTATAGTAAATTATGTATAGTACAGTCCAGTAACATTACAAGTCAAACATCTTATTTTTTATTATCACCACGCCCGTTGTAGCCCGCAGGCTTAGAGTATATTACAGTAGTATATATGTTACCGGAAATGTATGTAATCCGTCATTGTATACAATTCCTAGGAAATGTATGTAATTCCTAAAATCGCACGGAAATGTGTGAAATAAATTATTTTATACACATATATATTTTGAAAAATAAAAAATAATATAATTATTATAGTTAATATTTAAACTTTTTTTATGTAATTTATTTAATTAAAAATTGAATACAATTATTTTGTCCACATATAACTTTAGTAGGCAGGTACTTTGTGTAATAAAATAATTTTTACAATATTATAAAAAAAATATCATAAACCCGAAATTATATTAAAATAAAAATTAAAACTTGACTGCTAATTTATGTATATAGCCTACGTCACTACCGCCACTAACATAATAATTCAGATGATTGCAATGAAACCTCACAACTCAAAATCGGTCCAACGGTTTATACTGCAGGGCGTGTCAAAGAAATATTATATATAGGTACATACATAAACTCGAAAAACATAACCCTTATTAACAACATAAGCATAAGCTTTATTGAAAATAAAACATAAGCTTTATTGAAAATAAAATAAAAAATAAAAAAGAGTTTATTTTCTCACATTGGTTACATTAAATAAGTACACATTTCCATTACATATAAATAAGTGTGAGACTGGTGCCTAAACTAGGTAATAAAAATTACCTGTTTAAAATGACGATAAATCATTCGGTTTAGTTCGGCAACGCTCCATCTGTCTTTTATTTTGTAATCTAAGATTACAGTTATGTATTTTTTAATCAAGTAAAATAATTAATATAGGTACTCTTAAGCTCTTCCATTTGAGACCATACGATCTTGCCACTCAACACTTCCATCTGTATTAAAATAAGTTTTGTATTGGTCTCTGTTTCGTTTGGCTTCTAAACTCATATGAACGTTGGAACGTCTTTGAAGATTAATTAATGAAGTAGAATTTTCAACTGTCTCGCCATGTTGAATTGTGTCTGTTATAGCATCGCCCCTAGAAATTGAATATGAGGTACTGTGTTTGCACAAATAATTATGTAAAGTGCAAATAGCAAGGACGACATAACATATATTGTTGTGGCTTTTTATATTTATAGCCGTTTGTAATAATCTAAACCTTGCTGAAATAATCCCAAAGGCATTTTCAACTACATTACGAGCTCTTGATAGTCTGTAATTATAAATCCTTTTTTCGTAATCAAGTTCTCTCTGGGAATATGGTTTAAGAAAATTTGATTCTAATCCAAACGCTTCATCGCCCAAAACGACGAAGTTTAAGTTGTTAATAGTTTCATTATTTTCTGGAAAATTTAGTTCACCTGATTTCAATTTATGATAAAAATCTGTATACTCTAATACCCCACCATCGGACATTCTTCCATTTTTACCCACATCGACATAAATGAACTCATAATTAGGACCAACTAAGGCCAGCAATACGATGCTATAAAAGTTTTTGTAATTATAGTAAACGGCTCCGGAATTCGGTAACGGCACAATGCGTATGTGTTTGCCATCCATGGCTCCCCCGCAATTGATAAATTGCCATTTCGTTTCAAATTCCTTTGCTACCTTAATCCATTCTTCCTTCGTAGACGGCATCTAAAAAGTGAAACAATTAAATTTTATATTTTTTTTAGGCTGAAGCTACTCCGACTGAAGCGGCGACACCTCAAAGAAATAAAAGGAAGGCTACAACCAACTACCAGGCAGAGTTCTATAAAGTCTGCTCTGATACAATTAAATCCAGTAACAAGGAACTTTCGGAGTTTGATGTTGCTGGAATAAATATGGCTAAAAAATTAACCAAAATGGATCCGTTACAGGCCATTTATGCGGAATCTATAATAAACAATGTTTTACGCAAAGGGCTATTAAAAAAACTTACTGACGATACCGATATATGTGACAATTTATGTAACAAAAATATTCAAAGCTATTCTGCAACATCCTCACACTCGAGAAGTGCTTATGATTCACCATCCTTGGTAACCTACCTTCCCTCTACCTCTAGTGAAACAAGGGACACAGAAGAAAATATAAATTTAGCTCAATTAAGAAAATTTTATGAACATCAAAATTTAATGAATGAATAAATGTTGGTATCGGTAAAATTTTAGTTGTGCCACGTATTCATTGTTAATTCCTATTTATATATTTTATAATGATCATATGTATCACTATTTAGTCGTATAAAAGTTTTTGTTTTGGCATATTAGACCAGGGTAGAAGCCTTTAAAAATAATAAAAAGTGAAAAAAAAATCGCAGTAGGTGAAACCCATTAGAAAAGAAGAAAAATATGATAAAAATGTATGGAAAAATAAATTACGGTCAATCCGAGTTCGGGAAGTGAGAGGGGGGGAGCTTTTAAGAGAAAAAAATGGTCTCTCTCGATTTCCGACAAAACTACAAGTCCTACGGAAAAAAGTTCAATAGCAAAGTTGTAGGTAATAAATAGATCTACAACTTTTGTATCAACAACTTTTTCACATAACCTCAAAATTTAGGTGAAAAATTCAAAAAACCAAGTTTTTGGTTGATTTAGTAAAAGCTCATTATCACACTGTTTGTATGCATTTCCTGAGAACATTTACTATGGTAATGTTTATTTTTTTACACTATATGAAAGTAGAGATTTCAATGAACAAAAGGCTCCCCAATTTTGTGAAAAAAGCTGATATTTTAACGGGTGACTTTTCGATTGAAAAATAGGTTGTTTTTTTGGTATTAATTCAAAATAAGGCGAAAAAATAAATATTTTCAATCAAATTACAGTGTATTTGGGACATAATAAAGTAAGTTTCCACAAAATTTTGTAGAAAAAAAATAAATTTTGAAGTAAATTAAAATAAAAAACAAAAAATTTTTTTTTTTAAATTTTTCACCTAAATTTTGAGGTTATGTGAAAAAGTTGTTAATACAAAAGTTGTAGATCTTTTTATTACCTTCAACTTTGCCATTGAACTTTTTTCCGTAGGACTTGTAGTTTTGTCGGAAATCGAGAGATACCATTTTTTCTCTTAAAAGCTCCCCCCCTCCTACTTCCCGAACTCGGATTGACCTAATTTATTTTTCCTTACATTTTTATTATATTTTCTTCCTTTTTAATGGGTTTCATCCTACTGCGATTTTTTTTTGTTTTAAAATTATCGGCACTGGTCTATACATATATTGTTCGACGTTATTTATTTTGAAATAATTGTTTATTATGATTTAATTTTCACATTTGTCTTGTAAATTAAAATATTACCTATTTAATAAATGTAAAACTTAACGTTCATCGTTATTTTAAACTCGATAAAGTATTTTTTACACGCTTTATATTAGCTTCACCTGTATGTTTGTATGTTTGTAACCGACTTCTTTGGGCGCGATTTTGACCCACTTTAAACGGCCAGATTTCGTTCAAACTTTGTAGATTTATTGAGGACCGATGACAATACACTAATTTGATAAAAATTTTCTATTTTTTAGTTCGGTTTTCTATAAAAAGCGTGTTTTTTAGTTTTTTTAAACTATTATTATTATTTAAAGTGTTAAATAACACTATTGTTTTATTTTTATTTCCGCGAACTGCGGCTTATGTACTTACATAAAAACTTTAATCGTTTCTAAAAGTAAGTACATCAAGCTTTAAATTGAGCTATATTTCATCTTTAAGTTTGATTGCGATACCAAGTGCCACAAATCACTTGGGTACTCCTTTATGTTGATTTTTAAATACAATAATAATTTATGTTGATAATAAATATTAACAAACTTTGCAATAGACTTTTATTTACCTTTAAATATTCCAGCTTTAAACTTTCATAAATAGCTCGACACGTTTCTGGTATTATTTTAGAAAGAGATGGAGCAGATATACCGGTACTGAATTTTAAGTCTTCAAATGAACGTCCTGTTGCTAGATATCGAAGGGTTGCGGCTAAACGTGCTTCTGCATTTATGCTTTCTCTCATAACAGTATCTTGTTTTGATATTTTAAACTTGATTTTATTTAACAGTATATTAAATAACTCATCATTCATACGCAAATAATTCTTGAAATCGTCTGGATAGTTTTCTCTTAATTCTTTAATCAAAGGCATGTGACAATATTGCTGTCTATATTTTTTAACCCACACTGAACGTTTCTTTTTCTTTTTCAGTTCAATTAAACCAGCAAACATGATAACTTGCGCCACCCGATATCTTGTCTCCATTTTTTCACTTCTATCACTCGCGGTTGTCGATAAAACTGTGTGCATTGCACACACTCCAACACGCGCCTCTTTCACGCGGTCTATCACGGGCGATTAGTCTTTACACGGCAGCTCATTCCGCTAAGGAAAGCAAACACGAATAATCGCGCGCGAAAGAACAAGTGTCGCAGTTAAGACATACAAAGGTAATCGCGAACGATTGAGCGTGCAGGCTTTCCCGCGCGTAATCCTGTACGATCCACAGAACGCGCGATAGAGTTTGCGTGTAAAGGCCGCTAATCTCCACGAACGAGCGATAATTCCGCCGCGTATCGTCGCGAGTCGTAACGGAATCGCAGCGTTTCCGCGGCGACTCGTTACGGTATCGCCACGTTTCCTTGAAGAGAACTACGAGAAGACCAGAGGCAACGCTGAAATGACGCTGCGTTTGACAGCGCGCCCGCTGCGCGATCGTCGCGAGCGCGCGGCGGGCTCGTTGCTAGTCGCGGCGGGCTAGCGACGATGTAATGACGTTTCGCACGCTCATTGCCACTCGTCGCATCGCGGCGATAATATCGCCGTGTGGAGACGGTTCCATAGAGAGTGTATAGAAATACGTGGCACGACGATAATATCGCCGCGATTCTCTCGCTCGTGGAGTCAGCGCCTTACGGTTTTGAAGTTTTGTCGCTAAGGTCTTGGCTCCGAATGTGCAAGGGTATGAGGTAATAGAAAACTTAGTATAAGACTAAAAATTTGATCTAAGGCTTCCACGAAATGGTGAAATGAAGTGCTACAGATATCCGTAGATATGGCGTAGCAGTATCTACAGAAGTACTACGCAGGATCTACGAGACATAATACTGGCATAATTTAGTTTTGATTTAAACATATCCTGTTCTAATTCACAATACATTTCTGAGTTTTATTTAATTGATCTCAAATTTAATTAACATTGTCATATAAGGTCAGGTATTCGCTATTCATAATTACAAAAAAGTTAAACTCAAACATTTATTTATTTAATTAGACGTTATTTGACCACCTCATCTACAACGACCTATTCAACACCAAAACACATTGCCAATGTTCAAAACACATTCTCTCTTAGCTTCCATCTATGAAGCAACTAACTTCCATTCTAGTTCATTCGCTTCTGAGTGTCGACGCAATCAGTCTTCCTGGCCATTGCTTTAGTCTCAGAAACAAGTGAATGTTGGCATGAAGAGCCAACGTGCTCCTTGCATTATTCACTATGGAGCAACGTGACTTATCTGAGCTCGACTGAATGTACAAATGCTAAGGTCTTAAGGGGATAAAAACTGCGTAAGTTTTCAGTTTAGAACTTTGGTGTGCAATGGAATAGTGAGGTAATGTTTGATTTTGAGGTATATTGTTATTGAGATTTGTCTAGTGCATTCATTGAATTGATGATTCGAAAGCTTTCTTACGAACTTTGATATAATGAGAGATTTTTTTACTAATTTAAGTTTTCTTAGTTTTTACTAATTTAAGTTTTCTTAGTTCTATATTTCAGTAGATCAGAGATATTTAAAATGTGCTTATGTTTAATAAAATACAAGGTAAGTTCTAAGTAATAAATAAAAAGTATTACACGACCATTTTAAATTATTATATTGAAACTTTTAATTTGTAACATTCAGTAAAGGAAATACTTTTAAATAAACTACAAATATTTTTCGAAGTGTTAAGAATAACTCGACAATTTATCCTTTGTCTTACAAAAGATTCACGAGTGAACGTGTGTGTCAAGGCATTCAGCACGAATCTAATACTTATACAAATTCTCTAAAATATTAAAAACCCGAAGGAATTTTATCTTTAAAGCATATTGCTATAGTTTTAGAGGAACCGAATATTTGATACCTATTTGTAATATGCGATAGTTTTATGCAGTATTTAAATTATGTATTAAAACATCAACAGACATGCGAAGTTATGGACCTCATTTTTTTAAAACCTATTAACCATTACAGTCAGTTTATATATGTGTAGTGTATTTTATACGTTTTAATAGTTGAAAAATTTAAACTGGGAAGACAAAACTTTTGTAAGTCGGGTTCTAATTCGTATGTTCACAATTTAATAACGAAACAGCACTTTTTACAATCCAACAGTGTACCATATACTAAAATACACAAACGCTCCTCTATTCACCAATGTATGCATCTAAACAGATGGCGGTAACTAATGATTCCACGTCGCGATGGTGCGTCATATTTTTCAGCAAAATTGCGAGTTTCATACAACCAAGCCATGCATACTTGAGCGGACAGAAATGGAGGTACAATGTTGACTGCAATATGTAATGAATGAAGCGCAACAAAAGGTTCCTTCAGACCTTTATAAGATTCGTGTCGCAGCTGCACTTTCGTGATATTGAAAATTTAAAATGTACCGCTCGATCCGTGGACCTTTTTTTGATAAAGTTTATTAATATTGCTGGAAACTTTGTCCTTTGAATATAATAAATAGTCTTTTTATTTTAAAATAGAGTTTTTGATATTTTATATTTTTATTTTTATATTATCTTATGATCATAAAATATAATCAAGTTTTATGCAATTAAAGTCCAAGTACAGTCAAGTTTTATGGTAAGTAAAAACAAATATAATGTATTAAAAATTATAATTTTTGAACAGTCATCCCAAATATGTTGTAATGTATTTTTTTAGTGCATTCTTATGCTTATCTTCTATTCTTATGCTTATCTTCTATTCTTCTTATTCTTATATTAAGTGACGAGTGGTTGCCATAAACGATAATGACCAATACAGAGATAACAAATTTATGATCAAAATAATAATGTTGCTATCAACATTATTTGGAGCACCCTTACAATAACATATTTTGTTACTCATTAAAACTATCATTGCGTTAATTATGTATTATTATTATTATTCTAAATTATACAGTAGAAAATTAACCTTATCAGTACAGGATAAGCTCTTAATTACATTGAATGCAAATTTATGCATTTTCTCGTCTTTGTTGGAAGCACGCTCTCATGTGAGTTTCGAGATAGTAATTACATCATCACATTGTGTAAGATGTATCTACCGTTATTATTGGCTATACTATGCAATACATATTGTTTTACTTAAGTAGTCCTATTTTAGAAGAAAATATTTTATCAGTCTGGCCCCCGAAAAAAAAAGCTTTTCAATGAACACATCCCGTGTTCTTTTGTACAATATATATTTTTAAGCATATTTCTTTTATTAATTGGGAGTTAATTATAACACTGCCGTAAATAATACATCCATTCCCAATTCTTACCTATTCATTAAATGGCCAATTTAATTATTAAGAGTTCTTAATTCGGTAAAGCAATTTTATTTTTGAGGGTGACAATTATGTCTATTCTTAAATACCAAAACGGAACATAAGAATAAATTTAATTCTTTTTGAAAATCTGTAAGCACGTTGAGAGTAAAATTTCAAGGTCGCGTCACGGCAATACCGTCACGTCATGGAGTAAGGCGACGATTTTGGTATCTTTGAATCTTACCAAAGAAGTTTCACTTCTGACACAATATGTGCTCGGCATACACGCTCATTTTTTCTTTAATTTGCGCGAGTTCTGTAAATCGTTTCAAACGTAACACACTATACCCCTAATAAGTGTCACTCTGTATCTCAAATTCCCACCAACAAAGCCTCAAAACTTTAAATTAATTATAGATAGTAAACCAAATAATTAATCACACATCCTCACGAATTAATTAAATTGAAGTTGGCATATGTTTCGTAACATTAATTGTAGCACAGAGTCGGTTGACGCGGCATGATTGATTCAGCCGATGTTCGCCGCAAATGCATCTTGCATGTTTGGATCTAACACGGTAGTGCAGTTCTGTTCAAGCAATCTGGCACAAATTTCAACTAATAGGACTGAATCTGATGATTGTGTCGGTGTTTGGTTTGATCTTAACCTATATAATACGTAAATGAAAGCGGAGATAGATAGAGACACCACTGAAACTCAGAACAGCTGAACCATTTTTTTTAAACTACTTTTACATTTTTTTACGTATCAAAGTCATAACCGAATAAAGTAAATTAATATCTATATTGAAATTTGTTATTCACAAATCTAAATTTAGAATTTAACGTTCTGCGTGAAATAAAATTCTCCGAATGCGTAGGCGATCTATATAAAAGCATCATATTAATTTTCATTGTTCACATAACAATAAATTTAATAAAATATAGTCAATATTTATAATTCAAACAAATATTGATAAATTTAAATATAAAAGTCTAAAAAGAACAAAAATAAACATTCTCCACTTAAACATACGCAATTCATTTTGAGATAAAACTAAACAAACACATATTAAAAACAAATTTAAATTAATAACTACCTGCAAAATAGTTAAAGCTGGTCCAGTCGTAATGTAGCTTTCGGAAGGAGCGCACGGCCGCGTCGCTCTCGTGGCGTTCGATAAGAGAGCGTGGTCGCAAAGACGAGGTGATTCTTCGCGACAGAATGAACCCAATAGCGATTTTTTGTCTGTCATCTCCAACTTAAACAAAACACATACATAAATAAATATAGTAAAAAGGGCTTTAATAAGATGAACACATAAAATTATGGTATTGACACCTATCGTTGATAAGACAAGTTTAGTGTACAAAGTTTGTATTAAATCTGTCCGTTTAAAGTAATCAAAAGTTGAGACTAAAGGAGTCGGTTACATACAAACATAATGCGTGAATCAAGCGTTATTAGGGTCATTGATTGATATCCAGGCCAAAATATTAGTACAACATACTTGTCTTATTTCCATGAACTTTTTTAACCCTCGTTTCATTACAGTACAATGAAACAAACTTAACATACAAATATCGACTACGAAATGCCGTAGTATCTTTCGAACAAATACATTACGTATAATTAAGGCAGCTGTCTTTATCCACAAAAGTGATGGTTATATTGGAATACCTGTGTTATTACGGACGATTAAACTTAATTAGAGTTATAAACTATTGATTTTGGTAGTTACATGTGTACAGTAAAAATAAACTTGATATTACAGTTTCTATAAAGTAACCATAGCTGTGTTATGTGAACCTCAGGCAATAGGGACGATATTAACAGTAAATAAGAAAATAAAATATTGTAGTAGATTTGTTCACGACACGACTTTTGCTAATGGAATTTTCTAGTACTTTGTGCAAACTTATTAAATTATTGTTTGATCTTTTTAATTCAAATTCAAATTCAAATAAATGATTTGAATTTGAATCTAATTCTCTTCTTTCCTTCTTCTCTTTACATAATATTATAGAAGAAAATTTTCCACTATTGAAAACTCATAGCGTTTACCACATTCATTTATTTTATCAAATCATAGTGATTTTAAAAGATACTCTTAAAAATATTTCCATATATTCGAAATTAAATACAATAACAATGGCCATTCATGTTGCAATATGAATACCGATCTAAAAATATGTTAGGAAATATAATAAAGCTTCTGCTGCGCGAGTATCGATTTAGATTTAATCTGACCGGCACTGGTTCATATCTCTAACGTTCTCATTGTTCAACTTAATCCACGTAACATATCGGCTACATTTTATGCTGAATACGCAACCTACTTCTGAAGTATGTAAACCGGGAAGTGATTTGCTCTGGCCAGGTGCACTTTTTACTACCTCGAAGCAGAAAACTTCTGATTAAAGTGCCAGCAAAAAATGTTTATCCATTCTTAATGCAAGTGGAATGAATGAAACACCGCAGTGCAGAGTAGCAAAGAGTGTTCAGACACATTAAAGAAAATTAATGTTTGGCTCCGCCGTCAAGTAGCTAGGTAGCGGTTGGCAAAGTGAAATGGCTCGAATGAAGGCGGCAAGCGCGCCACCCAATTTTGTATCGTCGCTCTGTTCTAAGCCCCACACGAGTCACTGGCAAGTGTGTCTATATTTAATTACTCTGTTAACATACATTGAAAGGTAAACACGGCTTAAATTTTGATGTTTCCGAATATTTGTTGAAACGTGATTCGCATTGATTCGATTTACTGACTGCATACAAATTACACGATAAATATTTAGTTTAAAGTTGTTCATTGAGAATTAATTTCAAAATAATATCTAATGAATTGAATTGTAATTGAGCTTACAGTAAATGTAATATGTTAAATACCTTTCTATCAAGATCGGCATCTGGAGCGGCCCCATCCCATATAGTGAGTTGCGAAGAACAATCTTTTTGTTGATCAAAACCGGCAGGTTCTGTTCCTGCCGCGTGATACTTCACGAAGGATACCCAAACCACTTCATTTGTGCGACCCTGAGAACAAAACATAATGTAATATACACGGTAATTGAAATGAACAAGCAACACGTAAAAATATGTTTAAAATCTGCCTACTTAAAACAAGCCGTGATGAAATTCAAGCAAGAATATATTATTGAATTAATAAATTACATTATGAAACGGAATAAGTAACAAATTATAAATCTTAATATCTAAATCATTATAAATGATAATCGCCTGACTACAATAAACAGTATAACAATAAATATATCTCAGAAAATACGAAGAAAACTCTTATTCAATTCCATTATATCATTCTACAAATAGACAATTCTGCTTATAGCAGGATGTAATGTAGAAGATCTCGTATTAAAATAAGTCAAGGAACAAAAAATACAGCGTCTGTTACACAGAGGTAATTCCGAGTCGCGTAACTCCGAATGGATACTATTCATCTTAAGACTTGGATTATACCATATTATTAAAAACGAGGAAAATTTACATAGAAAATGTTATGAGGGAACCATGATAAACCGTTCCTAAACTGTTTATCTTGATTTATTCTGAACATATTAAATTGCTATTGTTACAGTTATAATATTATGTTTTGTTTTTGTTTTTAGCATTCATTATTATAATTACGTAATAAGCAAATCAGTCCCGGGTTAACAGAAAAACAGAAATTAATTAATTTATTAATGAATTAAAAATAGAGGTTTTCAAAACCTTTACTAATAATTTTAGTATCGTTAAATGATCATTTTCGCATTAAACACAGAACAAGTTTAAAGGTAAAAAGTAAATACGGAAATGTGTTTCTATTTTACTTTCAAACAAATAATATAAAGAGCTTAACACTGGGAAACTATTACTGCTCTCATTCTATTCGAGTGTCTACAAAAACATTTATTTTCATATCCATTATTAAATCTCACTAAAGCAGAATTCGAATATATTTCTACATGAATAAACAATTTAGTTGATGATGTGAATCGATTTTATTTGCGTCATTGGTTTGAAGCGAAGTCTAATGAACCTAAAATTTGTTATAACATACTACACAACATGTGAGTGAAATGTTATAACTATTACGCGTATATAACAGCGCCATTCATACATCGGCTATCAAAAGTAATGTTCAGATATCATAAGTGAGTTCACATGAAGTTTTTCATAAAATTGTTTATGCTTCTTGTACTCCTGTATGTGGGTGTGGGAAATGGGGTAGCCAAGTATTGATTCGTCTTCTATTTTGATAAAAATTTAAAAATGGCTCTACATTTTTAATACTGTGTAATTTACTAATGCTATTAATCATAAGAAAAGCACTACCTAATATTTTTAAATTTGCAGTTAAAAATTGAGACCCCAAAACTTCTACTATAACTTTATAGATAGTTGATTTATAGGTATTACCCAGGGGCGTGCACAGAGTTTTTGGACAGGGTAGGCAGAAACATTGCAATGATAATAAGTCATAAAAACTAATATTTCATATTGCAGTACTGATATTTGATTGGAGATAAGTACATAGTATTTCCGCAAAATAATGGAAAACATATCACGAACATAGGTCATATCTTCTTCTTATACCTAGGTATATAAAAATGAATCGCAAAATGTGTTGGTAAGCGCATAACTCGAGAACGGCTGAACCGATTTCGATAATTCTTTTTTTATTATATTCCTTGGAAGTACGAGGATGGTTCTTATGTAGAGAAAACGTAAATATGTACCACTGGCGAAGCCGGGGCGGACCGCTAGTTATCTATAAAATAATTGTCAAAGTAGGTATATCCTCTAGTATTCTATATTATGTAATTAATGATTAACTTTACCTTTACTATTACCATCACCATAACCAAGTTCTTACACAAATAAATCAATCGCAAACCACACAATACATTCCTTACATCAAAGCAAATCCATACAAACCTGAAAATAATAAACGCAGGAAGTGTTAGGAGGCAAGGAGTGGCGAGGATTCCTCAAGACGCCACTCGTATTGTCAGCAGAGCGGAGGACGAACCGACACCGCCCGTCCGAGCTCACGTAGGAGTGCGAATCTTTGTCCACGTACAACACCTGCCAAGTAAATGTTATATTTTCATTCTGTATTGATTTGTGTTGAATGGTGCTTGTAGACTGTGTTGTAACGTGTATACTGTATATTATGGTTTTATTGCTTGTGATTTGTCTTGCTTTTAATTGTTATTTTATTGCTGTCTTGTTAATAATGTAGCTACTTTGCAATTTAAAAGTTGAATTATTATTTTTTGTTATACCTAAACACCATTCATGTATAGGATAGAATGCATTTGCATGCAAAGGATATAATTATAGTTTATACCTACTTGACGTGTATCTATTGTTATAATATTAGCAAGTTATAATCGTATTTACGAAGCCTTTGCGTCAATTTCATTTCAGAAAATATCATAGTCTTGTGATTGTAAAAAATACTATCCTTACATTCATACAAATGAAAATAATGTGAGTTAGAAAAACTTTAGATTCCAAAATTATACACTGGCTAATCCAACAAAGCGTTTAGCGTATTCATAATACATCATAAAGAATTCCACCGCCCAAATAAATGGAATTTAGAATATTCTAGAATGTAGCGGGATATTTTGTAATTAGTCTGCATGTAAACTAAATTTTATTCTATTTTAAACAAACTGGTATTATACATATTTTATCTAGAATAGTAATTTTCAATTTAATTCTGTAGTTAGAAAATATAGACCAAAAACAACAAGGATTCAATTGTATTATTTAATGCTTTATTAAAAAAATATAGATCAAAAGCAATTGTAAAGGAAATAGGTTAAAAGTTTGTAATTAATGTTCCTAGTGTATAATTATTCCTTTGACAAATAGATATACAATATGTATACAATCTTGTACTCTATCAAGGTAGTAATTATATAGAGTTAACTATAATGATAGTAAAGGTTTTTCTTTGATTTATTGGTGTAAAATTTTTGTAGATAATAATATGTTGATGTAGAGTTTGAGTGAGATATGGATTTATACAAAAATAGGATAAACCATATGAAGTAGGTACTCGTATAATTGAGTATTTGAATTAAATTTTTTTTTTGTGATAAATGGAAAGATTATATATTAGTTTTATAACAAAACTGTTTTTATTTTTATTTTTTTTGCAATAATTCAAAAGTTATTTCAAAATAAAAATTAGTCTTTGAATCCAGTACCGAAGACACGCCGACAACTCCCGAAGCGTCACCCGATCGCGTGTGACGTCACAATGTTAGTTTTCACTCATTGCAGTTGGTAGAAAATTAAATATAGTTTGAAAAACTAAACAGGATAAAAAGATAAATTCATGAAATTATTGTATTGTTACCGGGTTTTTATAAGTATACAAAATTTAAATTAAATCCGTCGGTTAATAGTGGGTCTAAATCGAATCGAAAGGAGATTTGGTTACATACAAACATATGTTTTAAGCTGATCCTGGCGATCCTTATCAGGATAAATTTATGATATTATTGTATTGTCATCGGATCTTGATAAGTGTTCAAAATTTGAACAAAATCCGTCGGTTTTAAGTGGGTCAAAATCGAGTCGAAACTTCAAAAGGAGTCGGTTACATACAAACATACAAAGTTGAATATAAGTTAAGGTAAGTTGAATATATATACAAAGGTGAAGCTAATAAAAGCGTGTTAATAATAAATACAGTGTTTTGATCTATTTAATTTTGTTGTCATTATTAAATTACATATTAATTATATTAATTGTTAATTATATTATTTAAATTTATATTAAAAATGGCGAACCTCAAAAGTTATCGTTTTGTACCATTATGTACGAATACTACAAAGGCAACTCCTGACAAAAATCGGTGATCATAAATATATCAACATCAAGAATATTATTCGTAACTAACTAACTAATTCGGAACCAACTAACAAATCGTATGTAAACGCTATGTACTGCAGTTAATAATAGCTATAACATTATGACGTCACAACTGTCGTGACAGTCATGGCGCGTTTTTAGTCACGTGATTCTAACTTAAATTTCATTAATTTTTAATTGCTTATAATTAACGGAAAAAAATTTTTTTGAAGTTATTTGCATTAAATATCAATATTATTGATAATAAAGTTTCAAAATACATAAAAAAAATCAATAATTTTTTTTTATTCAAATACTCAATTGCACACCTAAAATAAAAAATGGCTCTTAACAAGTTATCAGTAGGTACCTCTGTTTCAATTTATATCTCCTAAACGGCTCTTTCTATGTGTACTTAATTGTAGACTATAAGAATTACAACTAAATAGTATTTGGATAAAAAACAAGTTAGTTACGATACAACAGACTGAACAATACTATATTTTTGGTAAAACGTTTGTGTTCATTTCTCACCAGAAGATAACAAAAGTCATACATTACATATAACGTGTTGTTGCATTTATCAAATGCAATTACAAATAGCTTACCTGAACTTCAAGCTCGAATCCAGGCAGATAGCTCAACGGTACAGGATGAAAAGGATTATCATATGGCGACGTATGAAACTCCAGTAACATGTTCGGACCTCGGGTGATGATGTCGGGAACTGCGTCACCTCCACAGAGCCTGACTAGTACAGGCGAGTCGCGGGTCGCCCCGTCCCAGACAGTTAGATAATCTTGTACTACGTTACATTGGTCCCAGATCCTGTAAGTTAC
>CAJQZN010038237.1:19405-43376 GCA_907164685.1 Colias eurytheme | reverse complement strand
AATCGGAATGCCGGACAGTAAAATTCCTTGTAGTGCACAAGCGCCCTTACGGTATTTTAATGAAAACTACAAAAAGGAATTGAACCGTTTCTGATATAAATATACTAAAGTGCAATGTTTATAATTGCGTTCAATGTAGCTTGATATATGTAAATCACATTTATTTTAATTATAACTAGCTTCCGCCCGCGACTCTGTCCGCGCGGAAAAATTAAGATTTATTTTTTTTCTACGTATTTTTCCGGGATAAAAAGTATCCTATTTTATGCCCAGGATAATAAGGTATAATTACACCAAATTTCATCGAAATCGAACCGTTAGTTTTCACGTGATGCCTTCACATACAGACAGACAGACAGACAAAATTTTTTTTTATCACATATTTGGGTTTGGTATCGATCCAGTAACACCCCCTACTATTTATTTTTTCAATATTTTCAATGTACAGAATTGACCTACAGATTTATTATATGTATAGATAAGCCAGTTTATATTTTTAGCACGCTTTTATTAGCTCCTCCTATATGTTTGTAGTTTCGTATGTAATTGACCCCTAGACTCGATTTTAGACCCACCCACGGACCGATTTAATCTAAACTTTGTACATTCATCAAGGATCTGTGACAATACAATTATGTTTTTAGTTAAGTATATAAAACTATATTAATCCTTGTTATTTCATTCTGTAAATTAATTGAGATATAATACATAAATTATGTACCTAAATGCACCAAAATTAACATTCTCAAAAAAGGTGGCACATAGTACATTGTACACATTGGACATTGTATTACATGTATAATGTATACCTACTTATTGCAAAATAAACCATTTTATTACTATTACGAAATAAATTATCTCAATTGTTTTGGAAACTTTATCGCAAATCATAATATTATTTAGTATTTACACTTCATCTCGTTGTGCGGATGTGTCTCAGAATTCGGTGAATAAACTTAATTATTTTTTTGGAACTAAATTAAGGTAATTTCGATTTCACGAGAATAGTTAAGAGATGAGGAAATGAATCTCGCGATTGTAAAGGTCACTAGTAATTGCACTTGACAAAAAACATTTCGTTCGAATTCGGCTGTACATTTTTGGGGATTCATTTCAGTGAATTATATTTTAATCACGTGTTTTAAAGTTGATTTGTTTGGTATGTAAAAAGGCGATGATAGATCATCTTAATTTAATACCTAAAAAGTAAAAATAATGTTAGAGAAATGGAAAAATTGCTCATAAAAATGTACTTAAATTTAAGTAGGTATTATGCATTATCTGTGGATCATATATTGCATTATGCATTATCTGTGGATCATAATATATTTTGTTATGTGGGTATTTGGAAAATAAAAGTCAGCATAGAGTAAAGTACCTAATATATCTGGTCTTGATTATATCCGGTGTACGTTATTTATTCCCGTATCTGTTTATTTTCTGCTGATTTCTCTTCAATCTTATAAATATATAACAGTAACCAATCAGATAACAGTAATTAGTCAAAACCAGTATGCAAACCACAATTGCCACTGCAAAACAAATTAGACAAATCAAACATTTACATAATGAACCCAAACAATAATGTTATCTAGTTACAATGGTTTATAAATAAGATTGTGATTAAATTGCTGTCAGTGATCAGTCATCATGCCGTCGGTTCGTATTGAGGAGATTAAGAGGTTCATGGAAGACAGTCTGGTGGCTGCAGGAGCTCCCGTGTCGGAGGCAAAGGCGCAGACTGATCTGCTGTTACATGCTGATATTGTGGGACATTTCAGCCATGGGCTTAATAGATTGGGTAAGGAATAACTGTGTTTTGTATTTTAGTGCAAATAGTGGTGGTGTATGTAGAATCATACACAAACATACTTAGTAATATTTTTTAGAATCATCAATAGTTTAATTTCACTGTTGTATTTTTATAAGCGAATTGTGGTAGAATAAATTAACAAGAAAATTTATCGATTATAGGTAAGTGTTGTATTGGTAGATTAATTTCTCTTACAATATTTAACTAGGTGAGATAACTAAGTAATTACGAATCTCATGATGTTATGAATAAAATCATAGCAATAATAATGAAATATTTTACTTCAGTGACGAATAAAAATAGGAAGCATTGCTAAACAGAAAGTGATTTAAGAACAGTTCCATCTATCAATAACGACAAAATACAATTATGTAATTACAAAATATTTACTTTCAGTAAATTTACTGGAAGTAAAAAATAAACATATTATAACATATAACATATTTAGTAGTTAGGTAAGTATATTAAATTATTAATAATTATTTATTTTAGGTATATAATATGTATTATATGATTTACTTACTTTAAATAATTTATGCTATAAGTAGGTACCTATATGCATATTTTTGCCAACGCGAACGCAATAATTTTTGCTTACCCAATGTGTTTAATTATTCACATATTTCGTTACTTACAGAGCTATACATAAACGATATGAAGATCGGTGGTTGCAAGCCGAGCGCTAAGCCCGTAATACTGAAGGAATCTGCAGCGACCGCCTGGGTGGACGGGGTGGATGCGTTAGGGGCTACCGTGGGGAACTTTTGTATGGACCTCGCTATGAAGAAAGCGAAGGAATGCGGCGTCGGATGGGTCTCCGCGAAACGTAGGATCTTGATATTGTTAAATTGTATATTTTTAAATAATGGCTTTATTTCATGAATGCATAAAACTTAAAAAAATATAAAATGGTTTAACGAAATTTTAATGACATTAGAGTCGTCGTTTCTGGTTACGACGATAAATTGTGAACAGTAAATGGAAGGGAAATTGTATAGATATCGCTTTAGATTTTAGAACAATGCTTTAGAAATATCTTGTTATGTAGTAGAGCAGTAACGATCAAATTATTATTATTTTTTCTTTTTGTTAAGGAAGTCTTATAAAAATCGTTACCTACTTCTGGTCTTGTTCTGGCTACAATCCGGTGACTTTTTATATATGTATTTCGATAATTGAATTTCTGAATCAAGATTAATTGACTAATAAATAATATTACCTACTGTTTAAATTAATTAAGTTATATATTTACTATTTATAACTATCAGGTTGTAATCACTTCGGTATGGCTGGGTATTGGGCGCTGAAAGCACAACGCGAAGGTCTCATTGGTATGGCGTATACGAACTCTGCACCCATCATGACACCAACACGAGCTAAAAATGTGAGTAAATGCTTTTTATTTATATTGGTTGATAAATTTTGTAATATGTTTTTACATATAACTTAACATACTGTTATTAAAATACAATAGTAAATTGGTAAGTATTTAAAAGGATAGATGTAACGTCTTTATCTCCATAGACACTGCTTTCCGAATCCGGTGGTAAATGTTAAAAATATGTTATGACGATTCAAAAGTTTTTGAAGTAAAAACTTCTTTAGCGGCGTTGGGTATAAAATCTTAAACTCGCGTCAGGACTCAGGACACGTGGCCTGATCGAAAAAGCGTAAGACGGATTTTCTTTTAGCCCTTATATTCCATGCGTAAGACGGATACCATTCCAAAATATCAAACATGCTGAACGTTAATAATCAAGTTTTCACTTCTGCCGGCACTCCCGGAGTGCAATCCGTCTTTTTTTTTATTGGTAATAGGGAATCGCTTGACCACAATCTCGCCTGATGTTAAGCTGAGATGTGGTCTAAGATGGAACGCGCTTCCCTAGAAGGTACCTGTTCACTCTACGCTTGAAGTTCGTCAAGAAGGAGTCTCATTAAATAAATAAATATTTGAGTTTGAGTTTTGAATTTAACTTTCTCTTCTATATTAGACGTTCTTACACACAGTTATTTACCTAAAATTTTATTTCACTTTTTGTAATTTTTTTTGCAATAACTTCACACGTTTTATTATATTCAGAGTGCAAATGGAACCAATCCCATTGCAATGGCAGCCCCAGCATCAGGCGGAGATTCGCTAGTTGTTGACATGGCGACTACGGCGGCGGCTATGGGCAAGGTCAGATAAAAATATAGGTTTTTATATATAAGATTCTTGTTCGAAACTTGAAAAACAATGATATTTATCAGAAACTTAAATTACATTAAATAATAATAATATACGCTGACTTACTACTCGTTAATATCTAAGATAAAATTCACCATTTATTTATTTGAAAATATATAAAATTATAAGTACTTTTGAGGGTAGATTCGATAAATTAATAAAAATTCATAATACTATTACAATGTGTGTATGCTAATAATATGAATATTAAATTGGATTTAGGTCGAAATGCAACTAAGAAAAGGAGAGAAGATTCCAGAAGGTTGGGCTCTTGGTTCCGATTCCAAACCAACAACGGATCCTCAAGAGGTATGACCATAGGACCTGTGAAAAATATTTTTATTATTACTTTTTGCCATGATTTAAATTTGTAATTTGATCTAAAATTTCACTTTTAATAGAACTCATTGAAAGTTATATTTATGTAAACTGTTGTTCCTACAGATTTGTTAAAATAAATAACTATTTATACAATTTTGCTCTTAAAATTTTACAGGCGTTTGAATATGGTCGTTTGATGCCGTTAGGCGGTCAAGAGAAAACTAGCGGATACAAAGGATATGCTCTTAGTACAATGGTTGAAGTATTTTGCAGTGGGCTATCTGGTAAGTGCTTTTTAAACATGAAATATTTATAAATTATAATGTTGATACGGTATAGTAAAAGTACACAAATACTCTCATACTAGTCTTTATTCAATGCTTCAGTCAAGTAGGCCGTTTTTAAAATAGCATATGTTTACTATAATCATAATATCCATAAAACCAGCATTATTTGCGTGGCTCCGTTTCCTAATAATTTCCCTGCTAATTCTATTTGATATGCTTTGATGTAAACTCATTAATTGTCATTGCAACTTACACGTCATAAGCTAAAAAGTAAAGAGAACATATTAAGAAGCTATGAAACCCAGTCGAATGAAGAACCTTGTTCTTTAATTGAAGTCGGTTGAAAATATCTGTATCTACATTTTTAAAGAAGAGAAAAAATTCGATCACGCGGTGGGATTCGAACCCGTTCGTTCCGGGGCAAATTTTTTCTGTACTTTATAAATTTATATATAAAGCATTTGAATGCCATAAAACACTAAATATCAATACATATATAGGGTGTCCCAACAAGAACGCAAGATTTAAATTTGACATAAAACGCAGATATTAAAAAAAAATTGTGAAAGCTATATTATATCGTAAAGTAGACAAGATGAGGTTATGTTTGGAACAACACACCAGGGAGATGGCCGCCGCGGCTTTGCTGGCACATACGCGATCTTTTAATGAAATTTTCAATGACCGTTTTACATAAATGCTGTGGTATTTCATCAATACAGCGTCCAATTTCGTCTTTTAAGGCTTGGGTCGTCGTCGGCTTAATCGCATAAACCATGGATTTCAAAAAAACCCCTAAATCGCATGATCTAGGTGACCAATTATGGTTCCCAAAGCGTGAAGTAACAAGACCGAGAAATGACTGATGCAGCAATTGTATTGTTTCTCTGGCTGTATGACATGTGGCGAAGTCTTGTTTAAACCACATCCCCTCCAGCATGCAAGACGCTAATTTTTTATCAAAATTCGCTGCATAGTGGATTCGGAACCACCAATTTTTGGAGCTCGGTGTTGAATTGAGATGGATGGAGTTTGAGCGATATCATCACATACAGCTGCGATATTTTCGGTTGATCGACCTGGTCGAAGGCGCGTTGTTGTCTTTACATCACTAACAGACCCAGTTTCAGCAACTTTTTCCATTAATCTCTTTTACTGATCGCAATTTCTTTGTTCGCAATTTGCTTACTGTAGCCGCAAAACTTTCACTATTTTGGTAAAACAAATTTTACTATGAGAATGTGTTGATCCTTAGTTTAGCGTTACATTTTCACTAACCTTATACCTTCTACTAAAAAAAAATAACACTTGTTGATATGTCAAACAATGACACTTCGAATGGCGCCAAATTTAAATCTTGCGTTCTTGTTGGGACACCCTATATATGTATATCAAGAAGCTTGTATCTAATAAACACATCTATATAATATATCTATCTCTCTCTTTCCCGGGTTCCATAAAACACTAAATATCTATATCTATCTCTTTCCCAGGTTCTATAAAACACTAAATATCTCTTTCTTTCCCAGGTTCCAATTCCTCCCACAATGTACCATCATGGTCATACACTCAACTAGAGCCTCCCAACCTGGGCCAATGTTTCGTCGTTGTAGACCCGGAACGATTCGCGCCAGGATTTGCGGACAGGATAAAGGATTGTCTTGAACATTATAGGAGCTTAGAACCCGTAAGTATTTGTTGTAATTGAAATCTATACTTAATATTATAAAGCTGAAGAGTTTGTTTGTTTGTTTGTTTGAACGCGCTAATCTCAGAAACTTCTGGTCCGGTGTTAGTTAGCCCATTTATCGAGGAAGGCTATATATCATCACGCTAAGACCAACAAGAGCTGAGCAATGCGGGTGAAACCGCAGGGCACAGCTAGTTATAATATTTGATGCCTGGTGGGGCTTCTTCACAATGGGCAGCGTTGGCCCAACAAATGATCGTCGATGTTTGCCACCATTACGGCTATTATGAATAAACACATAATGGCAGATCATAGACATTTACGCCCTCTACCACAGCCCTCTACACTATCGTGATTGCCTCTACTCACCCAACGCTGCTTATTGTGAAGAAGGCCTATGAAACTTAATCATAATTGGTTTGCATGCTGTAACTAATAACTTACAATGGCATCTAGGGTATATTGTTTATATATTTTTTTATGACGATTCAAAAGTGCTTCTAGAAAAAGTATAATTGAATAAATAAATGTTTAAGTTTACCAAACTAGTTCGCCGTCTCAAACTAACACTATTCCTGGGTCCCATTATAGGTGTATATTTTTTATTCCGGGTCAACGTAAGTAACGCCGGGACGATCGACTAGTACTAAATAACCGAATAACACACATTGCACTGCCATGCAATACCGTCATATTCAAATACGTGATACATATTGATGTCTACAACAAAGAGTTGTCAATGGTTAGAAAACAATTGAATTATTCATAACTTGTTAACCATTGGTTGGGATTAACCACAAATGACATGCTGCTGCCAACTTTCTTTTGGCACAGGTCCTCAAAGAATAACTGTTTCTTAAGGTCCGTGATGGATCGTGACCTAGGGTTAAAGACATTGAAATGCGCCATGTTTTTCCATTATATACATATACACATGGTATTTTTACACGCTTTATATTAGCTTCACCTGTATGTTTGTATGTTTGTAACCGACTTCTTTGGGCGCGATTTTGACCCACTTTAAACGGCCAGATTTCGTTCAAACTTTGTAGATTTATTGAGGACCGATGACAATACACTAATTTGATAAAAATTTTCTATTTTTTAGTTCGGTTTTCTATAAAAAGCGTGTTTTTTAGTTTTTTTTAACTATTATTATAGTTGGGTGAGGTTAGGATGCTTTCTCGTGATAAGAAAAATCTTAATTATTTTCTGGTTGCAACAATTTTATATCAGAAACAGCGAGTTTGATTGGGTTTAGGAACTAATTGATAGTTTGAATTATGTCCATTACCATCTTATTAATTACCTATGACTTCACTGTACCACAGAATCCTTACTAATATTATAAATGCGAAAGTAACTCTGTCTGTCTGTCTGTCTGTTACTCAATCACGCCTAAACTACTGAACCAATTTGCATGAAATTTGGTATGGAGATATTTTGATACCCGAGAAAGGACATAGGCTACCTTTTATTGCGAAATATTATGTACCACGGGCGAAGCCGGGGCGGACCACTAGTAATAAATATGTTTCATACAAGTTTCATATAACTTCGGTACAAGCTAATATTCATTCTAATATTATTAAACTTTGCACACAAACAAAAGATCATTCATACACGACACTCATTTTTCCGATTGTTATAATTATTAAAATCTAAATTCATACATTAATTATCAAAATTTAAATAAGTAGTTACCTAATAAAACCTAAAGTTTGCATCTCGTTTATGGGCCAAGGGAAACTTGATCGAAGGTTTAATAATAAATGAGTAAATTATTTTAATACATTATGCACATTCACATCGAATAGCTATAAAATTCAAGGAAGTATTGCAACAAACTTTGTTTACTACAGTTAATTATTCGAAACCTTTCAAAGGAATACCTACTTTCTATTGTACCTATACATACTTGCACGAAATTTGAAAATGCGTATTATTTAATTATAGAAAGACAAAAGGTAATCTCTACGTATTGCACGCCTCGCGAAGCGTTGAGGTGGGTACTACTGTCACTTCGCGCAAAACATCTGATTTTTCAAACTTAAAATGTCTTTATGTATCATACATTGCACTTGTAAGATAATACATACACACACATATTAAGAAAAAACACTATTTTTAACGTTCATGATATTTTTGATGTCATTTTTGTTATTTAAACTAGTTAAAAAACAGTTTAAAAAAGTTCTGTCTTGGACGTCCGTGTGTCTGTATGTGCGGATCCTTTTTCTTGTTAACACGATAGCGACCGAAATACTTTACTAATCGAGTCTTTTTTTTTCTCTTACGCTTGAGTATGCTCAGGAATAGAACCCTTTCATTTTTCAGGGTCTGATTCGATGTGGTTTAATTGTTATTTGTTATTAAATAAACAAAAATAATAATTAATAAATATTTATTAAAAAAAAATTATGAGGCGTGCACTTTTGGATTTTCCAAATTATTTTCTTACTTACAATATGTACGTGAAAATGTACATATAACGGAACGCATAAGTATACTCCAGTCATCGTTAAGAATAACTATCTCATATATATGTCAGTTTAATTATGTAGGTAGGTATCTTGTACACGCAGATTGTATGATAAACAAAAAATATAGGATTACTTTCCCAGTGCGGTATTGATAGAGTTACGCATAACTAATGATTTCTTTTTTATCCGTGATTATATTAAAACGCTTATAAAATCGCACCTTTAGGTTTATTACTAAATAAATTTACATTTTTATTATATATTTTACTAACATTTGTTTTGATTTCAGATCGACCCCTCGCTCCCAGTCCTGGCTCCAGGAGACAAAGAAAAGAAGAACGAAAAATTGTCGCGCGCGAGTGGCACGATATCATATCCGCAGGGACAAATTGATTCGTATAATAAAATGGCGGAAAGAATTGGTGTAAAGCCTATTAAAGTTGTGTCTAGTAATCTGTAAGATGATTGGAATAAGAGGAGCTGTGAATACTTATAAAATATTTTAAATAAATTTGTTGAAATTAATATTTGTTTTATTTTGATTGTAAACACTTGCAACAAAACATGCACGATGATTTTATACGATTTACTATAGATACTCACACTACAATCACAATACATAGTCTACAGTTAAGCAGACTTATTCTGATGTATTCATAACACTTGCACAAATAGCATCTTCTATTGGAGGAGACTGAAATCACAGAATCAAATATTTATTAAGTAAAAAACAATCCTTCGTCTTGAGAATATTGATTAGGAAATAAAATAACGTGTTTCAGAAATGATACCTATAAATCATCAATCTATTATTAATCAAAATTATTGAAATTATCCATGTAAATATATATATCCATATTATGCGAAATTAATATCTTTTAAATACTTAAATGTTATATACCAGTCAGAGACTAATGTGGAGCAGAGGTATATTAATTATTTGCAGAGGCATATTTTGATAGACATTAATATTTTAGTTAAAAAATAATTGCATTTTAGGTAACTAACTAAAATTAAGTGCCTAGTGGCTAGTTACCTTTATAGATAAGACTGGGAAAGTTTTCACATTGGTACTCAGATTTGAGAGTCACGTAATTGAATAAATGACATGAGCTTGTTACGTGAGTGACATCTAACTTTATCTCTATCAAAGAAAGTTTTAAATGAGGCTAATGAACATTTAAAATTATGTATTTTTTATTTCACTGTATAATATAAGTTTACTGCGACAGTTATGCAAACAAAAAAATAAGGCTACAAATGTACAGTAAATGCTCATGACCGCGACGATTACATATGCAAATATTTAAATAAATAATTTAATTTACGTATCATTAGTCATGTACATCGTTAGCACATGATAGTTTTATTTTAATTTGATCTCCTAACTGCTCTAAAGGTATTGTAGTATAGTATTATATCTTTTGTATTGGTAAAGGTTTTGATATTTTGAAAACAATTGATTAAAATTCAACTAAAAAAAAAACACTCTACATTGGTATAACAAGTCACACCTCGTTAAAGAAAGCATCAACGTAAAAAATGTTACATAAAATCGATTGTGAAATAGGTATACCTTGAGCCCAGTAGGCGGTATACCTTAATTTATTTGAAAACTCCGTCAATTTATAATTCTCACTTCGTTTAAGTAAATATTTATCGAAATATTACGTACTTACTGAATAAATCGTCTTCACCTCGTAATGTAGCTACCGAGTCAAATAAAAATGCCCGATTAAAAAAATTACAATGTGAATTATTAACATTACAAATCGATTCATGTATGTATGTTTTAACATAAGTCATATGGTGCATGTTTTAACATAAGTCTTGTGGCCATATTCGGGATTACCCTGTATCTTCTGGATCGATTCATCATGACGTGACATTTAGTTTAAAATCACATTACATGCTTATTTTTAACCTATGTCCTTTTGCAATTTAAACAATTGCTGCAAATTCTGATTTATTTTCAAAAGATACAATTACAATATTCCTAAATAAGCGATAATAAGAATGATATCTTATCACGTTACCTACACAAATAAATACATTTTTTCAGGATACAATTATTAATCTAAGTAGGTAAGTATTCATGATTTCGTAGTTACCTCCCAGGTAACTACGAAATCATGAAACGTAAATTAGTTATTAAAAATTATCTTTTTCATGAACATATTAATAAATCTCTACTTATTCTCCTTGTTATTGTTATTAGTTTTTCTTTTATTACGTATAATAAAAATACCTAGATATTTATAATCCATAAAATATAACATAAGTAATACAATATTTGGTTATACCTATTTGTTCCTTAAATATTATATTCATTCGACATATGATATAACATGAAAGTTCCTTAAAGTTTATATTTGTTTAATAAAGTAATAAATTAAAGCATATAGTATGAGATAAAGTGTTGCCAAATTAAAAGCTGATTTCTTTACGATAGGTATTCACTATTCAGGCAAATTTACGAAGACAAGACTCTACATCTGTAATAATTTTACACGCAATTTTCAATATGGTTTTATTTGCACACACCTCGTAAAGTATTGATTTGGCATATAAAGTTATTGAAACTGGATATTACATGCAATCATAATGTATATGAGGTAATGAATATTAATTAGTTAAATTATAATTCATTGGAAATAACAATATAGGTAATGTCGGTAGTAACAAATTTGTAAAGAGAGTAATAGAATTCTTCGTTTTAAGACCTTCATGGTCCTTGGCTTTTGATAAATAATTAATTAGGGCAAAAACTCGTATAGAATCAACCCTATTCTCAGTTCAACAACCGTATAGTTTATTCACATACAAAACTAACTTTATAGCTCGAAACTAATAATAGTTCAACATGGTTCAACTGTAACTAGTTGCATGCCTGCGAGGGTACTTGCAGATCGACATTATTACGTCCTTGGCTACTTAAGTTCATTATCAAGAATGCATTTAAGTTTTTACTGGGAATGTACAGAACTGATTAGGGTTGCCAATATTGGAATTAAGAAAGTAATAAATAAACACACGCTGTTATTCTTATAATAATATGTTTTTACCTTGGTACCTGTGTGAACTTTACATAGAGTCATTTAGTAGGTATTTAAAGTAGTAGAACTTTTTAAGGGTTGTGATTGAAAAACAAATATTGGACATTGTTTAATCACTATCACAATATTTAACTGTGAATTAACACATCGTTTTCATTGCAAAAATATATCTTTTAACTTCTATTCGAACTCAAATATTAAAAATGGCAACCCTATTATTATTACATATCATTAGTGTTGTCTTCAAAGAAATACATAAGAAAATACGTTGAAGCACCTCTACATAAAATATTATTCTTAAGCCTTATAATTATGAACATATTGAGAAAATAAGATAGAAACTTTAAACTTATCACCTTCAGCCAAGGTTTTAAAGTAAAAATCACTTGAAACAAATTAAAGTAATTTTTACTTTATCGAAAATCTTTAGCGCATCTGATTTATCCTAATCTATGACTGAAAACCAGAATTGGCTAGAAAAATAGACGTTGCAAATAAATAAACAACCCAAGGTCTTAAACTTGTTCTCTCTATTCAGAGCAACTCACGAAAGGACATTATTTTTCAAGTCACCAAGGGATTCAACTTTTCTCTCAAAACAAAAGAGCTGTGGAGATAAACATCGAGGTTTATCTTACCAAGGATTACCTTTATCATAATTTTATTTAAATTACATTATATTTACATTAATGCGAAAAACAACAATGTTTCTAACGTAAATAATGTTCTCTATTTCCAAAAACCGCATCTGCAGGATAAAGTTTTTGTTTAACCAAATATAACTAATAACTGCTGGTTTCTTAATTTATTGTAATTGACAATAAAATTTAAGTAATCACGATCAAGTTCCAATTAGAATTCATACATAATTCAAGATTTTACACAGTAAAAAGAATCTTCTTAGTATAATTCCAAGAAACTGCACTTCAACCTGCGATATATTATGCATAAAATTAATTAAAAAAAAGCCGAAAACAGGCAAACAGGTTGAATTTTTAGATAACAGAGTAAATATTTCTACGTATATTATAATTTATAATCTGCGGTTCACGTATAGGTCAGGAAACAAGCTTCAGAGAAGCTCATTATTTTGCATGCATGCATTTAATTATTAGCTTTGGACCTTGTATTTCGCTTAAAAATGTTTTGCTTTGTTTTGTAAAATAATACTTTATAACTCAACAAAATAAAATGCTTATATAATTCAACTAGGTTCCGCTCACGGCTATGCTCGCGTGTTCAAAGAAAATAAACAGTAGGTAATTGTCATGTATCGGAATCGTAGTGATTGAATGGATATTCCCATAGGGATTGAGATGTTTTAAATGGTGAAAATGAGCCTGTTTTTCCTTCAAATGACAAATCTATTTCAGATAAAATCATCAAATATTTTAAATCGCAGCGTTGCGACTTAAAAAAACACAAACAGACGAACACTCTACATACCTATATTGCAATCATTGTCGCAAATTACTGAGTCGCTGCCTAGAGTTATCAATTAAATATTGGAAATGTACAGATTGGCTTCTTACGTTGGGTTTTAATATAAGCCTCTATTTTCCGCATTGAGTTATTCAGTTGCTAAGAAAAGATCATCAAAGTTTTTTTGTCCTTTTTTGTATGTATGTGTTGTTTTGCCACCTTAATTAAAACAGTAACTTAATTAAAACGCAAATACAATCGCAGCAGGCAGAGTATGAAAGATTGTCACCAGCATACAAAGATCGCACAGTTTCGGCAGTATATGAAGCACTGGGAACGAAAATGCCACCTTCAGTTGTTATTGAAATATAAGTATTTCAAAAACTTTCTTGATTTATGGGAGGCATTGGGTACTCTATTATTGTTATGCTAACAACTAACAAGACTAAAGGTATAGGATAGAGTCATATTCTCAAGGTTCCTTTCCAATTTAATCTCATTAAGTGCAGTATGATGCAATTAAATGAATGAATACAACATTATACAAAAACAAAGATCTTATCTAAGTATACAAATTTTCCTTACTTTTGAGAATGTCAAGGTTTGTTCACTGAAAATAATGTTCCATGTTTGTTATTATAAATGCATTCTTGTAAGTAGGTACTCAAAAGTTTATATCAACATTGCTTTTCACCCAAGAAAGGAAAATTTTACTATCCCATCACATACCTTTGTAAGTTCATGGAAACTTTCTCAGAACAGAATAAATAATGATAAAAGCTTTGGGATTTTCAACTTTCATTTGTCAGGAGTACACACGAAACTATGGGTCTATAAGTAAAAGTTAGCACTAAAATTCCGATGTTTCAAGATATAATTTTCGATATTTTATGGTTTCCTTTTGTACCTACTTATATCCATGAAGCAAGCGTGACTCAAATACTGCGGTTTCACGTCGTCGAAAGAAAAACTATTGATGACGATAGATTATTACATAATTGACAATTTAAATTGATGGTACCTCAAGAGAGAGGTAATAGTCTGTATATAAGGAGTAATTAATGGTTAGTAAAGTTATTGTTCTCTTGTCTCATTATATTTGCCTTTAATGCTTATCAAGTTACACGTGTGATAAGAGTAGTTCGAACTATATAGAGAAAAGCGTTCCGTCTCACTGTAGCTTAAAATAAATTTAACATGAAATAAATAAAATGTAGAGTCATCAAAAAAGGGACTATAGGTTTCCTTAAATTTATTTACTTATTAAAGAGCACTTATTTCATATCACTTTGCTTTTAGAACGTTTGTCCTTTAATGAGGTACCTACTGTTAAACATTTCACCGAAGAACTTAGGTTTTGATTATACAATATACTGATTTATATTATTAAATAGTAGTACAGATAAAAGGAGAATTCAGTCCATTTCTCGAGTGGAAGTTGATACTTACTACTAGTCGAAATTATTCCAGTTGCAATAAAATTTATTATCAGATCGATTCAAAAGTAGATCGCTTATCTAGTTATACGACTGGAAAGCATAAATTCTTTGATGACCTTGATCGGTAAACTTGAATTATTAACATTTTACATTAAAATGTTTTATTCATAACCCAGAAATGTAAGTAAGTATCTAAGTATAACAAACATTTCATACTCCAATCCTCCAATAAATTTTAAAACGGACCTAATTACAAACCCGTATTTTACATATTGTTAGCTGTGCTCCGCGGTTTCACCCGCATTGCTCCGCTCCTATTGGCATTAGCGTGATGATTATAGCCTTTAGCCTTCCTCGGTAAATGGGCTATCTAACACCGAAGGAATTTTTCAAATCGCAAACAAACAAACAAACTCTTCAGCTTTATAATATTAAGTATAGATATCAAGTTATAAATGTGAATCAGAATTCAATATCTGTAGCATTTGCTTACTCATATCACAGAGAGCAGACTTTTATCCATGAATACATTTTATCACGTAATAAATCTCACTTACCATAAATGAGTGTAGAATGTCGTGTGCCATGTACACCACAACCGCAGTGTTTAATTATAGGTATAATGGCAACACTATAAACAGGCAACAGCTGACCACGAAACCGCAAGCTGTCTAGCCATCCATCAGAAAAACTATCAGTTTAATATTTCATACACACAACTAATTACTTCATTTAAATTGATTTATATTGTGCATAGTTAATATAATAAAAGTACCTACTTCCTTTAATTTTTCTACTCCTTACCTGTAGGTAATATGCTTATATGTTAATTTTCAATTGAAGTAAACTCTCGGTAGGAAAAACATAATCAATGCTTATTATACTATAAATAAGCATTAATAGTTACATAAAATTCTATTGTTTTACTTTATATAAGTTTAACATTTTAAACGGCTGTTTCTTTTCAACCCACAGTTTTTTTGTTTTTAAAATAAATATTGTAAAATAACTACAGGCAATTTTATATGTAAATCATTTGTTGTTCAATGTACAGGCACATTTTTTTATCTGAATTAAGTACCTAACTCGTTTTTTACCTTCTCGACACATGTCATTACCCGTTAAACGCTAAGATTTATAATTATAGTTTATACAATTAAAAGTTAATTGTGTCAAAGAATTATAATGTGCGAATGAACGTCACTTGTACATGTGAAACTTGTGAAAGCTACGCTATAATACAGCTTGCATGAATGAAATTATTGTATCCCATTGTTTATAATATAATTATTCATAACATAAACTTAATTTATTACCAACTCTACCTTTCTCAGTGGTAAAAATGACATGAAATAAAATGAATTATTAAAATTAATCGTCACGGTAAGATAGGTACCTACATAAAATAACACACTTGTAGGATGCAAAAGAAAATTCCAAACAACTAAACAATATAAGAACGACCCCTTATAAACTGCTGAGTGTTTTTATTATTCTAAGTTTAATCAAATTATAATTAATTAATCTTCTCTATCTAGAAGAACTATCAAGAAGTTGCCAAACTCCATTTACTGAATTGAAGAGACATCGAATAAATATATTGGCAATATTTAAATACTCATTTGCGCGCCGCAGGAAATCTTTATTGATGTTACTTGATGTGGTTATAATGCTGTTTTTATAAAACAATAAACATATAATTCGTTGAATTACTTCATGGCGGTA
This sequence comes from Colias eurytheme, assembly GCA_907164685.1. Classification (NCBI taxonomy): domain Eukaryota; kingdom Metazoa; phylum Arthropoda; class Insecta; order Lepidoptera; family Pieridae; genus Colias; species Colias eurytheme. Next base: position 26,910 of record CAJQZN010038237.1, on the reverse strand, counting down.
AAATATTGCATTTGTATAATATAATTTCATGAGATTCAGGTCAAGGAATTAAAATACAAGACCTATATAACATATCGAAGATCCAATGTTTAAGTTGTGTTGATTAATTATGGTATGTCAGTTATTTGATACTTTTTAATTAAATATATTAAGTTTGAAAGTACAAATTTTATTACTCAATAAACAAGTTCTGGAACAAAAAAAAACCGGCCAAGTGCGAGTCGGACTCGCGCACCGAGGGTTCCGTACAAACCTGCAATTTTTTTTTCACGGGTTAAAGGCAATTAGATCTAAGTATTTGATATGAATTTCAACTTTATAGCTCTACGCGTTCATGAGGAAAAGAGTAATAAGTTTATATTTATTAAAAAATAAATATATATTTTGTAATGTAACTAAAAATTTAAGGTTTTCGGAATTTTTCCTTTATGTGTGCTATAAAACGTTCCTTCATGCCAAATTTCAAGATTCTAGATAGTTAGGTTTTGATTCCCTTGCGAGTACTAGCGAGTTTCAAAATATGCAGCTTAAATTGCTGTTTCTTTTGATTGCGTTGACGTAGAAGTTTGATTTTGTTACAGCTTAAAGGTATTATAGACCTGAGTATTTGGTATAAATTTCAATTTAAAACCTCTACGCGTTTATGAGGAAATGGGTAGTAAGTTTAAAATTATTAAAAAAATATATATTATGTGATGTAACTAAAAATTTATGGTTTTCGTAATTTTTCCTTTATCTATGCTATAAGACGTTGCTTTGTACCAAATTTCAAGATTCTGAGTTCACGGGAAGCACCCTGTAGGTTTTGATTACCTTGCAAGTGTCGAAAATTTGCGGCATAAACGGCTGTATCTTTTGATTGCGTTGGCTTAGAAGTTTGATTTTTTCACAGCTTCAAGGGACAGTAGACCTGAGTAATTGATATAAATTTCAGCTTCATACCTCCACGCGTTCCTGAGAAAAAGGGTCTTGACAGACGGACGGACGGACGGACGGACAGACGGACAACAAAGTGATCCTATAAGGGTTCCGTTTTTTCCTTTTGAGGTACGGAACCCTAAAAACCTAAAATAATTTCAGTAAGGTCAATACGTAATTATTAAAATATTTAGATTTAAATGCAAGGTACATTGCCATGTCGTTATACTTGTAACATGCAGTAAAAATTAAAGCGGTTTATTTTTAGACTTGGGTTGCATTGTTGTTTCGAAATATTTATTTCATAAGACTATTTTTTTAGGTTTTTCTAAACATTGTATTAGTCGCCCCCTTGCTCTTTCTCTACATAAATCACGTCGGGGTCACCAAATTGTAGCGGCTTTATATTGTTCGGATAGCTAAATGAAACAACAGATTTGACAACCTCTTTATATTGCAGCCAATTACCAACTGAAGTACAGCTGTAATGTGCTGACAGCACATATTACAACGCATTTCTCTACGTATTATTACTTTTAATATTTTTTTTAATACAGTTAAACTTGCAGTCTTTAAGTTATACCATATCATTTCAAATATATTCTTACTGAATAAATTTTATTTTAACTAGATTGCGTAAACTTATATAATATTACCTAATGTTATCAAATTAGTATTCCTTTTATGTAAATAACAAAACATTTTAATATTTATGTTCAAATATTAAGGCGATGGTTGCATCATAAGATGACATTCACGAGGAAAGGATCAACTTTCTCTCGCTTTCACATACCTATCCAATAAACACTCGTTAATTCGTACTTTAAACATTGATTTATGTTATAACATAAAACTATTGAAATCAAGTGCAAAATGTTGTTTCTTGTTCAACGACATATTATGTGCCGACATTCTGGATCAGCTTTGCTAGATAGCAATGTAGGCTTAAGTAGGTAGATTCTTTAGTATTTAGCGTCCAAACTCTATAGACAAGAAATTGTTATATATGTTTAATAAATTATCTAAATATAAACTTTATTTATACTGAAATAATATTAACACTAGGTAATGTTACCTAGAGAGTTTGTAGGATGTAGAGCAAAATGTTTGAAAGCCATAATATTTGTGAGTGTCATACATTTTTTCAGTTTCACTCGAGCGAAGCCGGTGCAAGCCGGCATCTCTGATAAAGTGATAATGCTTGTAGAATAGCTTCGGTTTGAAAAAGAACAAAATCATATCAACTTTTAATGAATAGAGACCAGAAGTGAATTGTAAATAAAGAAAAGAAATACATACATACTTTAAATGGCGATATAACATATTCCTACTTACATATGTAATCAAATGATAATACGTATACAGTATGACGCACACAAACGGTATGAATGCATTCGTGCGGACTGCGGACACGTATCTAATGCTTTATTATAGTACAAACAATATATTATATAGATCTTCTAGGATTGTATAATCGTATCAAAACACCAATATATAATTCATACTAGCGGTCCGCCCCGGCTTCGCCCGTGGTACCTACATGTTTAAACTATCCTATCTCTCAAGTTGGATCGAACTGCACATGGTGTGCGAATTTTATTATAATCGGTTAAGTGGTTTAGGAGTCCATTGAGGACAAACTTTGTGACACGAGATTTATATATACAGGGTTACTTGTAAAACACCGGCAACCTCGCAGGACAAGATAGCTAACATCATAAGTAACAACATTTGTTCTACGACTTTTGATAATTTGTTAGATTTTATTTTCATACAAAAATAAATATTCATTTAATTTTCCGTCTGAATATTATAAACTCTACGCCTCCCAAAAATTACGTAAACAAAAAGCGAACGAGAGGGGGAAGGGGGCGTCGCGTCGTCCATCCGATAATGAATAGAACATAGACTTAAGACATAACATAGACGTAAGGAGAGTACAATAAAAGTTTAAAAAAACATTTAAAAATAATTTATTGCGTTATGCCAAAAGTCGTAGAACAAATGTTGTTACTTATGATGTTAGCTATCTTGTCCTGCGAGGTTGCTGGTGTTTTACAAGTAACCCTGTATATACTAGCGGTCCACCCCGGCTTCGCCCGTGGTACCTACATGTTTAAACTATCCTATCTCTCAAGTTGGATCGAACTGCACATGGTGTGCGAATTTTATTATAATCGGTAACCATAGTGACACGAGGTTTAGGAGTCCATTGAGGACAAACATTGTGACACGAGATTTATATATATTAAGATATTAAGATTAGAATAATTTAGGAAAATTTACGATCTTAGTGTTACCTAATCATTGAGCTCAGTAATTTATTTATTAACTAATTAGGTACCTAACACTAAGATCGTGAATTTTTGAAGTATTATAATGTAGTATAATTGCAGTTTGTGAAGAAGTCTCTTGATAGAATTGATTGAGAGAATAGAATTTTTTTCTATTCTAAAAATGATATTTATAAAGTATCTGAATGCCATAAAACATTAAATATCAAATTCTAGAGATATTTTCTTCTTCTTCAAATTATTCGAAGCACTTATTTCTAACGCTCTAAAACTATTTTAAATCACGATCACCGGTTATGTTTCTTCTTAATTGAATAATAATCAAGTAATTTAAAAACAAGTCAATCTTAATTGAGAATACGGCTCTTGTGAATTTGATGTTTAATTGATTTAGCACTTTGCTAGGTCAACATAATGAACACGAATCTTTAAACGTTTTCATTAACTAGTAGTAGGGGTTTTCTTCACATTTGACTACTTGGAGCCTTTACCCACAGCCCTTCTGGCTAACATTGTGAGATACCACACCAAAAAAAAACGTCTTCGAGGACAGAGGATCACTTCCTTTAACGAAAAATAAGCCTACACATTTCAACTCCTGTACTTTCACAAATTATAGTAAGCAAATTGGGGCTGCCGCATTATGTGCCCGAGAAAAAAATCCTCCTACATCCTTATGTACATCGATATAGGAGTGTTTGAACTACTAATTTTACTAGAATGTTAATTCTCAAAATTGTGCGTAGATAAGCTTGGTCCCTCATCGCATATTTTATACAAAATCATAAGGACTACTTAAATAGCACTTATCACGTTATGATGTTCATTCCATTCATAATTCATTATCTAGCTATAAGGAAAATGTTAATTGTGAATCACACGTATCATTTAAAAATACTTCAAATGTTTACCTTAGGTTTATACATAATGGAAAATAAATTAATCTGTCCGTACTAAGTTTTAACTCACATCTTTGCAGATGTGTAATTATTTCTTTTAATTAATTAGATATAATGGAGAACCGATACTTACGTAATATGTACGCCCTATTAATTGACCGTCAAGTATTTATTACTATTATTTACTCATAAATAAGAAACTAACATGTGGCTCATGCATGTGATCAATTTAGAATTCATTATTCGCTTATTATAACTATTTTTCAAAGTACGTAAGTAAATAATTATAATCTGCTTGAAATTTATCAGTTGTAGAAGACAGAAGTTTGAAATTATACCAACTTACCACATTTGGTTTTCCCGACTAATCAGGAAAACAACAGGGGCTTGTTTGGTTACAACTGTGTTCATTGGACACAACCGTGTTAAAAACTGCACAAGAGATTCATTTTAAACTAGAATTCAACAATTTATAATTCAAAGAAAGTTTATCTAAGTATGTATATCCAATGCTACTTTTCCGTGGCCAGGTTATAATATTAGTTCTTTGCATTACATGCTTTTTTTTAATGAAAAAAGACGTGGTTTCAAATCTCGCCCCACAATAAAGTTCTTATATTCGTTCTAAAACTGTTATACATATAATAATTATTATCTCTTTTGAGCACCGTAGGCGTACATTCATTAACCGACTTTCCCAAAAAAATACGGAAGTTCAAAACTCGTGACGTACCTATCTTTTTATTTTTTTTTTAATGTTTGTTCGTCAATAACGTTTTTCAACCTATTGAAGTTTGTTCTAAGCACTGTTATTTTATTTAACGTTTGTATGGGTGTCGAGTTAAATATTTGTCGCTTTTTCACGCAAAAGCTACTTGACCGATTTGATGAGTTTGACTATTTGCGTCGTTGGTGTGAAGGTAGATAATTAAGTATGTACATTTTTTTAAATGTATTCATATTATTGATAAATTATTGTAAATGGTACTTATAAGAATATATTTGACTGAAATTTAAGGATTCATAGGTATAAAAAAAAAAAACAAAACAAATGCAATAATTTCTGTGTTTGTATTTTATTCATCAGTTACATAGTATCTACTTTACATATGGTATGAAGGAGGTTAATATGTTAAGTAAATAATATTAATATTTAATTTTAAGATTACTATAATAGCTGCATTTTAATCTCAAGATCATTTCCTTAATAACAACACAATTATTTGTAACCATTGCTAACTCGTGTGGAAGCAAGACAGTGATGTATTGGCGGAAATATTGTATTATATTATCTGTCACTTCGTAGTCTATGGTCGTGTTTCTAGTAATAAATATAGAGACTGTGTATAGAGATTGTGATAGAGATTTATATTTCCGCGATTGTTTAGGGCACTTGTAACTTGTAAGGCACTAATTGTGTTCCATGCTATGTAATCTGAAAAATTGAAATGAATTTTTTTTATGGGGAAAAAAATTAACATTGGTTACCGTACCTACTGATAAAAACATAGGTAATAATTATTTTTCCAAATTTAAAAATTAAAAAATTAACTGCAGAGTATTTAAAATATGAACTGCATTGTTTAACTTGTTGAACACCATTGAAATAAATATATTTTACATTTATGGAATGTTAAAATAACTAAGAAACTATTTCAATGCTATCAGAAATAATTCCGTTTATCGGAACTGTTAAAATCGAACCAGGGGAAGTGCAATATAAATATAAATAATAATAAAGGTCGTTTCAAGTGATTACTTCGTAGAATATGAAACACGGAACCTAGACTCTAGTCTTTACATAGACAATTGTCTTATAAATATATTAGAGGTAAATATTAAAAAAAAACACGTGTGAATTTTATATTCTAATTAAAGCTATTACATATTTTAACTAACTTTATAAATAATTTTTATATTTATTACCTCTAAGCATTTTGCAAATCACAATGCGTGTTTGTAACGTTTCCTATTTTAAGTTAATATTTATTTCTATATATCTTGTTTTTAATATATTCTAAATATAATAATTATAGACAATAAAACACTAATTATCCATGTATGTTTATTTCCTATACGGTAGTTTACGTAATGATAGATATGCATTTTTTATGGGAATGTGAATTTCGAGGAATTATATGTAATTGTTTGAATTCCTCATTTATGAAATAAATGTTTATCATACATATTTGTTTTAATTCTCAATGTATAAAAAAAATTATTGAATCTGAACATTTATTATTATTCCTCTATTCTAGCTGAAATCAGAAATTTGGCCTTATAAGTATTAAGTAGGTACTATTTTTAATAATTTATCAATAATATGAGTTCTTCGTAAAATACCTAGGTACTTGTATATTTTTTCCAATAATTCCATTCATCAGTCCACAATCTAAACATGAAATAAATATAAACATTATATTTACAAGGCGTTATAAACAACGTGTCAGTACAATTACAATGCAATGTCGCAAATTGATATACCTACTTATCCAGTTAGCTTGTATGCACTACGCTGTTTCTTGCAAATTGCCTATTAACTTATGTGTTAATTATTTATCACTAGCGGTCCGCCCCGGCTTCGCCCGTGGTACATATTTACGTTTTCTCTACATAAAAACCATCCTCGTACTTCAAGGAATATATTAAAAAAAGAATTATCGAAATCGGTTCAGCCGTTCTCGAGTTATGCGCTTACCAACACATTTTGCGATTCTTCTGGGATTTGTCTTCTGGGTCTATTATGGATTCAAGGGTTTATCTAAGTAGAAATCAATGTACTCAAGGGATAGATATAAATATTTCCGGTTAGTTCTTACTTCTTACGAATTATATGTATAGCTGACTAGCTGCGCTCCGCGGTTTCACCCGCGTGGCTCCGCTACTGTTGGTCTTAGCGTGATCATATACCTATATTATAGCCTATAACCTTCCATGATAAATGGGCTATCCAACACCGAAATAATTTTTCAATTTGTACCTGTAGATTAGCGCGTTCAAACAAACAAAAAACTCGTGTCCCTTCGTCCAGCATACTCACCACAACTCACCATGGAATCCTGATATTTCATGAATGTCAAAAAACCGTTCTGAAATAGTGCTAAATAGTGCCCAAAGGAAAAAAATAGTGCTCTTGTACTTGCGAAGTTATAGCCATAGTTCGATGAGTATGCTGGACGAAGGTTTCGCCCAGCATACTCACCTCCGTCCGGAGAATCTGTATACGCTTCAAACATAATTCATACTTCAAAAAATAGTTCCCAAATAGTGCCAAACGGTGCCCAAAAAGAAAAAACAGTGCTCGAATAACTTCGGAGTTACAGGCTTCGTTCAGTGAGTATGCTGGGCGTAGGTTCTACGCCCAGCATACTCACCTCAGTGCGCGAATATCGAA
>CAJQZN010038237.1:0-14405 GCA_907164685.1 Colias eurytheme | reverse complement strand
CAAACATACAAACATACAGGTGAAGCTAATATAAAGCGTGTAAAAATGCAGCCAACGCATTTAAAGCTAATGCATGCGTAAATTATACAAACAAAATAAAAAATACTTCACATAATATTTATAATGTTAAAGCAATGGACGAGTTTATCTGGTTCTCATAAGGGACAAGTAAAAAAAAAACTCATGACATTAAAAATAGCAATTACTAGTACATTGAACGTACTGTGTTGCAATCTAATGCAAAAGATAGGTACTAGGCTGATTGTTGTTCCGAATGGCTGATCTAGTACAATACAACTTCCTAGACTTAATAGCATATACCTACGTATAATTATTTTGTCATCTAGAGACGGACCAAATGATGTATGATCATTTAAACGGAAAATCGAAAGTTTGCGAAAACTTTAGCAATGGCATAATCTGGCATAATGATAGATGTTTTGCATTTCTCAATTTTTTTGATGATAGCTGGTTTGTAACGTCTTCATAATATTATATAATTTAGGTAAGATTGAAATTTTATGAAAATTAATAATTGTGTACCTATTTAAAAATTGTTTTTTTATTGTTATTTGGTATTTTACATTGAACTTGTACTTATATGGTTATACGTTCAATGTTTGACTTAACCTACTTTTTAGTTTATTTTCGAGGTATACAAGCGCTTTGTAAATCGAAAGGATCAGAAGCAACCCTTCACTGAGAGCTACTCCTTGTGCCCTTGATAGATGTTGTCGCAGCGAGGCGCTCACACGGTTTAATACTATCAAATGTGCTGCACGCGCACCACAACGATACTATTTCTTGGCGCGAGCGCTCGAATGTTGCGAACAGCAATTGCGCGGGAAACCGCGAATTCGATTTTCAAACCTTAGTCACAAACATTTTTTTTCAAAATGTTATTTTTAATTGTTTTGTGCTTATGTGCCAGTGCGTGGAACGCAGTGTCAGGACAAGATTTAGAGGCTATGAAAAATATGCCCAAATATGACGAGCGTTATGATTATTTAGATGTAGATGCAATTTTTAATAATAAGAGACTAGTGAGAAATTATGTGGACTGTTTAATTAATGGACTGAGATGTACGCCAGAAGGAAAAGCTTTGAGAAGTAAGTTCCCACAACCATTATAAATAAGTTTAAGTAATATTATGATACATTTAAACAAAAAAATATTCTGTTATATTTTACGATTTATATGATGCAAAAAATGAGATTATATTTTTTATATATTTTCTTATGTATGTTCAAACAAGTTTTTAACCAAAGTAATATGAAGTAACTCAAGGTCGAGGTTGTTGTTTACGATACATATATCTCAGTTTGATAATTGCGGCTACTGCAATTAATTTTTAATTATTTTTCAAGAGCATTCCAAAATATATGGATAACTTGACTGCTTTCTTGTTACTTTTTTAACATATCCAATTACAGGACTCCATAATAATTCTGAAGATAATTTCCGCATGATGATATGAAACACAATTAAAAATCTTTTAAAAATTCTTTAGGTCTTTAAAATGTAGAGCCGTAACGATAAACAAGCTTCAATGTTGTGTGTGTTAGATTTTATTTTTCAATTCCCTGTGTTTATGGAGAGATATTTTTCGAATGCGTCTGTATTATAAATAAACAACCTATTTTTATTTATTTTGTCTGTACTCTGTAACTAAAATAAGTTTCATAGGATCACAGGAATCGAACCTCACGTCGAAAAACTTTTATAACTTTAAAAGTAGGCAGGTATACTGCTTACTTTTTATTACCTAAATGCTATTAATTTCTTATTGGTTGTAAGTATAATCAATAACATAATATAAGGCAGAACCTTCCACCATTCCCTCTAAGGCTATGAAGGTTAGAGGAAATGTTCTGCTGTCACTGAAGATAATGCGATTTATTGTCTACAAATAATTATTTATTGTTTTATGTTGAAATATTAATTTCTACAGATTATTTTAAAGACCGTAAAAAAAATAACAATAAAGTAAAAGAATCTCTGATAATATTCTCCGAGCACCTACAATTATTCTACATTATTGTCGTCCAGTGATCCAGTAATTCGATTGAAAAAAAAGCTTTTGAATGTCTCAAATGTCTGGTATGGTTTCATTCCGTGATTTTCATATGAAATAATTATTTTTAAACCCAATAAAAAATAAACAATTTTATTCGTTAAAAATACATTCGGTAGAGCGAGTAACGTTCTAAAATTAGTAAGTACCACTTAGTACCTATTAAAAAATCTTATTATTATATTAGTACTTATTAAATCATCATAATATTACCTACCCATAAATTATATATCTACTACTTGTCTTCATATTGAACTTCCATTTATAAAATTCACTTGGTAATGTGGTCTTTTAGTTCGTGCATCATTGTAATCTATCTTGCATAGCTCTAGAGTCTAGAACAATAATTGTTACTTCCATGACAATTGAAAGTTCGGACCTAACACCTGGCGGGCGTATGAAATATTTTTGTTAAAAGACATACAGGGTGTAAGGGGGCGTCCATAAATTACGTGAGTTGTTTTAGGGGGGGAGGGGGTCGAGTAAAATCTCATCTAACCTTACGTTGGGGAGAGGGGGGGTGTCGGCAAATATCACGCAATTTTTTTAAAATTGAAACAAAACAAATTATATCTACTCTTTTGGTCCATTTAATCCAAATAACATGCTTAAGATTTTAATGTTACGGTTAAGATTTAAATATTCTATTGTTACCTTGTTATAACACTAAAGGCCGATTTTTCAATGCTTGGATAAAACTTATTCGTGGAATAATGTACTTACCTATAAAACTACCATTTTAAAAACGTATTCTAATTGCCCGTATTTGACAGTTTACGCGACATTTTAATATTATCGTGTAATACTTTATTGGACGGATAAGTTTTATCCAAGCAATAATAAATCGGCCCTTATTATAACTTTCAGCAATATTAATTACTATTTGTATTTTTAACTAGTCGTAAACAAAAGCACGAAGAAATTTTTTTTCTTTTTACAATGACTATTAATGAACATAAGAAACATAAGAAATCCACATTTTGAAAAATCTCACGTGAGATGGGGGGATGGGGGAGGGGGTTCAATAAAATCTCATGATATCTCACCAGAGGGGGAGGGAGGGTCAAAAAATGGACAAAAACACCTCACGTAATTTATGGACGCTCCCTAATCGTTAAGTGTGCACAAGCGATTATTCCGTAACTATTGCAGATATCAAAAAACTTCCTATGGGATATTCATATCTCATACTAAATGTATGAGGGTTTAAAGATAATTTTTTTAGATATTTTTCGTTTTATTTTTAAAATTTTATTATGGCCATTTTACTCATTAGGTTAAGTACTTTCGATATCAGTTTAAAGTTTTTTGTTATATGTAATAGTTACGGAATAATCGCCTGTATACACCCTGTATATCTGGATCTAACTGTCATAACAACTTCCTACACAATATGTTCTAGAAAATCTAGAACAATTAAATTATGACATTGAACAATCAACGCAAGTGATATTATGAACAAAAAAACAAAAGAAGAATAATGAACTCACGTACCTTTTTAAAGCGTGACAATGTCATCAATTAACTACAAATTAGAATGAATACAGTGATTCTATTCTACGATGGTCATTCTTCATCAAGGAAAAAATATATATTAGCTCTTATTGTGTCTTGATTTGTCAGCCTTGATATTATAGTATATTGACACTGTGATACCTATTGATGAGTTATTTCGCGGTCCATGTTACAATTTGATACAAATATCTACACAATATTACGTTTACGTTCAATTTAAAAATTATAAGTTATAATATAGAGGAGGTGCACTGAACTTAATTACTTAGAATTTTAATGGTATAAAGATTACTACAATGTATTTAATTAAATAATTATTTCCATGACTGTTAAATTGTCGGTTCTGGTCAAGGTTCTGGTAAAATGCGTACCGTCTGAATTCTGAAAAGTTCGAACATCAAAATAATTAAAAAACCTAGTCCCGTTCATAAACGACTGTTTTGTAGTGCCACAGATAATATAATACTTATTCTAGGTAGTACCATAGATTACTAAATAGTACTATCAGATTTTCATTGAAAAGGCAATAAAGACGGAAAGTATGTATTTCTTTTATTGAAGGTATCGGACCCATTGTTATTATCAGTCATTATAATTATTTAATTTTACGCAAATGTATAAAATGTGATTTTCACATAGCATCCATAAGTCAAGTGACCCGTGTGGTTCCAGTCCACTTGTTTGCATTGCAATGTCTTGTGAAAGTGAATGCTTCTACAGAACCCGTTATATATTTAGTGGTCAATGTGAGTATTTGAGTTTACTACAGTATATATGTATATTGTGTAAATGTAAAATAATTTATCCTACAAAAATATTGTGAAACTCCCGGAGTCTAAGTTGTAAACAAGATATCTTGGATCAGCTAATTAAAACAGCGCAAACGATTATGTATCTGTCGCAAAATTAAATCACAGATAACAAAAAAAAAACTAAATGTTATGTCAACCGTGACGTTTCAGAGAGGGAAAGTGATCATTCAAATATACATACCTAAATATAAGAGTTTTATAACATAGATTAAGGAAAGTGAAGATAGAATACGATGAATGAGATATTCTGACCGCAAAACATAATACGCAAACAATGCAACAAAAAGTTTGTGTTGGATAATCGCCAATTACCTACAACTCTATAATTTAAAAACAAACAATTCACGATATAACTGACTATAATACACGCATTTGTAATAATTTTACATTATAATAAACGACTAGTGTAATTGTTTAAATAAATCCTCAATATTCATTTTCTTTCATTTAAAATGATTTATAAGGCTATTATATTAAAAAAAACAGATGGACGCTTAAATGTCCTGAAAGCACGAACCTCCAATGAATAGAATAAATGTATATTTGTAGAATATTTATTTATGATAAAAGGCCTGAAACGTTTAAAAAAATACTTGTAGCACACCATAAAATTATATTAATTAACATTAATTCGATTACTTACATAAAACGAGGATGAATAATTGTCCGTATTTAAGCAAAAAGGAACCACCCAGCAAAAACGCACTTCTGAGATATCAAAGGATTTACAAAAACATTTGCAGCTCTCTTAGATGAAGTAAAATTGAAATTTATTTTATTTAAATTCATTGATAAATTACTTATTTAAGTATGTGTATATAAATTTGCTCTGAATACTCTTAAACTTTCTAGATAATTAAGAAAATGTGCATGTGGTTCCTTTTAACATTTATCAATTGATAGGTTTTCTCTTATACAAAAAGGAACCACAACCCAGGGATTTAATGATATAAATGAAACTATGTATTTATAATATCGTAATAAAGCTTTAATTAATAAAATATATAAAATAATACTTATATAGGACGTTTATTCGACGTTATCATCAAATTGCATTTCGAAATCCACCGTGTCTAGTCCATCTATGTGGTCTTCTATTGCATCATCACTAATGAGACCGTTATAAAAACTCTGTGCATCTTGTGGAATGAGATGTAATATGGCCTGAATATCGCTAGAAGGTGAAGAAAGCTTCTCCAGAGGCACCGACGTATAAGGTTCTTCGTTATAGCTTCTGTAATAAAAAGAAAAAAGGTTTAAATCAAAACAAAGCCACGTGGCTTTTATACGTATATGGCGTATATGGCGACAGCAAAATATTATTAGTTCTTATAAAGCCGTGTCTATGACTATGTTGTATGTACATGCGCCATGTACAAAAAACTGGCTAAGTGCGAGTCGGACTCACGCAACGAAGAGTTCTGTACCATTATCTATAAAAACGTCAAAAAAATCACGGTTTATTGTATGGGAGCTTCTTAAATATTTATTTTATTCTGTTTTTTGGTATTTGTTGTTACAGCGGCATCAGAAATACATCATATGAAAATTTCAACTGTCTAACTAGACGGAGGGACAGACAGACGGACAGCGGAGTCTTAGTAATAGGGTCTCGTTTTACCCTTTGGGTACGGAACCCTAAAAATCATACGCAACAGTGGCAACCCTAGCAAAAAATTAAATGAACTTGTTAAAATTTTGAATTTCGCAGGCTAGGGCCTTGTTCCGATCAAAACAGTGGCCGCGCGAGTTTTAAAATCAAACAAATAATTATATGCACTGAATGATGTGGCTGAATGTACTGTACCTACTGAATCTGAATCTAAACGTATTTTACCAAAATAGTATGTAGGTAAATAGATCATCGACAGTTATTTTTAAAACAGGGTTTAGTAGTTTCATCTCACAATGACAGATGAATCGTAACAAAATGACTCTTAATTCGACTCGCCTTCGTGAACAACAACATTGTCGTTAAAATACGTAAATTCACAGAGGATTCCTCTTGCACTTACTTAATGAAATATCTTCTTAAAATCACACCACAATCGGGAATGAATCAAAAGTGGATAAAGCGTACCTGCATCTCAGATTCAATAAGTACTTAAATGCATTAAATAAAACTACTTACCCGTTGTATCTTCATTATTATCTTCGGTGTTCGTCTCCAATGCTTTTCTTACCAATTGCTTGCTTATTTATGTATTACTAAACATTTTCACATTTAATTTTAAAGGTAATTAACAAAAACAATAGAACTTAATTTGCGAACTACTTCGCTGAATATGTCACCTATATTGACAGATGTTCGACGTTTTACTTTAAAAATTGGAGTTTTCCACTTTGAGCTATTTAAGCTTAGATCATAAGTATTTAAGTAATGAAATACGTTGTTTAAAGATGAGAAGCATTGTAACAAGTCAAGGCATTTGGTTCCATATAGCGATGATGGCTTTCAGGATGTTTTACAATATTTATTTATGCATAATAGAACCGAATGCTTGTGGTTTTATTTTGCAATCAAAAATTACAATTAAATTATGTATTTATTTTACGCATAACCATACCACAGAAACCTGGTTCCATTTTGTGTATTAAAAATAAATGTTATTAATAGAAATATGTGTAATGTATAATGGTACCAAGTAGGTGTGGATCTGTTTTGTATAAAATGACATGATAGTAATTTCGTTTATTTGTTTGAACAAAGCAGTCCCGTGGTGCTGTGGTTCGGTTTTGCTTAATATGTAATTATTCGTTGTTGCTGGTGGTTCCTTTCTGCTTTTAGTATACCTTGTTTCCAACGTAAAAATCATGTGGTTCTTGTTTGTATAAGAATTTAGACCACTTTTGGATGAGTATTCTTCAATAAAAGCAAAAAACGAAATTTGTCGAGTGGTTCCATTTTGCATAAATACGGACAATTATAGTTCGAACGAGCACATAATGAATCATAATAGTAAATTATTCTTAGAATGAGGTTAGAAGACACAATATAAAATGAAATGTTCTGTGGTGAACTGAATATCGTCGTCAAGTTTTGTGGTTTTGAGAGCATCGACAAAATAGAGAATACCTGCATTGTATAACATTTGTCCTTCTGTCCTACATTACCTATAAAATATCGATATCTGGTTATAACAAACGTAAAACTTTGTACTTTTTGTTTCCATTTACAGTAACGTTATATTATGTACTTAAATGAGAATTACATGGTGGCAACAGAACAGTAACCGATGAACAAAATTTATTTCAATTGGGAGACGCATTTCCCCTCGGGGAAAATTGCCCTGGATTATTTTGGACTAGGTAATAAATTATATAGTTATAATCCCGTTACAGCCCAAACAGACAAAAGATTTCATCATAATTCTGATCCCAATTCAATCCAGACATAATAGTTCATTGGTCAAAAAAATAAACACCTTATTTATGACCGAACTGTGATATAATTCAAAAATAATATTAGATACGTGTATTATTTATTGCCAGTCAATTTAAACCGGCTGAACAAGACGAGGTGTTATCCACTAATAGTTAATAATATACGATAACAGCGTGGATTGACGCAAATGGATGGTTTTTTTTTAATATATTAATATATCTTTATTGTTATGGAAAACTAATTAATATGGAAGAATACAGACTGATACTGTGAGAATCTATACTAATATTATAAAGCTGAAGAATTTGTTTGTTTGTTTGAACGCGCTAATCTCAGGAACTTCTGGTCCGATTTGAAAAATTCTTTCGGTGTTAGATAGCCCATTTATCGAGGAAGTCTGGCAGCTGGCTTTATATCATCTCGCTAAGACCAACATAAGCGGAGCACTGCGGGTAAAACCGCGGAGCACAGCTAGTTGTTAAATGTGTAGTATTAAGTATATAGTCTATGTGTGTGGTTTAGTTATTGTAATATAAGATGTACATGTACTTACCTATTAAGTGTAGTGTAGAAACCATATAGAGACTGAATACATACTTACCATAGAGCTTACTTTTTTATCTTTCTTACATTTTAATATCATAATTAAAATTTAAATGATCATTTAAATAAAAATTTCGAGTAAGTATAGGAATAATAAAACAATAAGTAATATTTTAAGTTTAAAAAATGTATAAGAAGTTGAACATTTTAACAATGAACTTTTTTAAGTTCATTGTAAAATTTTCAAGGTACGGAATATTTTTATGATGATTACTTTTAATACATATGTATTCTAAAAGAGTTGTTTCTAGACACTTCAAGGTATGTTATTACCAATTCTTTTTTTACAAAAAAAAAACTTTCAAGTTAAGTACCATTTCTATAATCACACCATTACGTTATGTGAAAGTTAATAAGAAATCGTAAAATTCTCACTCCGCAGTGTTTACTTACTTTGTGATCGCATTCCGACAGCTCATGACACGGATCGGGCAAGGACATATCGATATTCATAGCACGAATTTCAATCGATCAATCCTGAATCGATAATAACGCTAATCGATTCTTAACCTTTCCGACTGCACTATTGCACAATCGAGACATCACGGCTCATCTATCGAATAAATAGAAAATAATTCGCAGATTACAAAATAAGTTTTAATTAACGATATCTTTGTTGTTATGTTTATTTGATGAATTGACCTTGACTTTTGCGAGAGAGGGTGTGGGCAAAAATTCTAAAATTTTTAATTTACATAAGTGTCTATGTCTGGGTAAAAATTGATTTAAAATATTATTTGACCTACTTATGACAAATAAGGTACCTATATTTTATTGCTAACTGTGATTTAAATAGTTTTTGTTGTTATTCTGTCCTTGTATAAAGTGACAAATAATTTTTATTATTATTTTTATTTTTATTTATTTTTATTAACCTCGTGATATTGTATTTTTCTACGACCACATATTTGGTCTACCATTTATGTCTTGCTAGATTAAATAATCAGCATGTCTATAGGGAATGGTCCTATAGGACGAGAGCTTGTTAGTAATAACGGTCACGCACTTCCAAGGAAACAGTTCTCTGCCTAGGTTATGTTTATCTCATTAACTATGTTAGTAGTTAAATAATTAATTAATAAAGCCCGGGAAAATTTGGTACGGGAGAGTTGCCATAAGTGAAATTTGTCATTCTTTTTGTATCCGAATATTATAATCTCCTTTTAATCGCTTATCAAACATCAACATCTTGTAAGTAGTAGGTAGATAAAGAAACAATAATTATTGTGTCACTTGACCTTATAAACTATGGCCAAAGCAGTAAAAGAGAATTGAATATTGAATAATAAAAACAATACATGGTTGCAACCACAGTATAGGAAATAATATTGTTATACTGTGGTTGCAACACTGTGCCATTTTAGTGTTAGCATTCAAAGAAGCTATGTCTAGATTTTAAATTTTGGCAACCATTACCTAAAATCACTAAAACGTGTTTTTGATGGCCGCCTTCACCTAATTATGTAGATAATAAATCTCAATAATATTTTTTGTAGAGTTGTTTGTTTATTTTAAAACATGCCTTAATAAATTATTGCCTAATAAAAGATTGCAATAAGATTTAAAACACTGAACAAAAGTTTATTTTATAGATTAAAATTGAACAAAATATAATAATTATAATCATCCCAAAGGAATTCAGTAATTTATGTGATGAATATAAATTACCGGTCCCATCATTTTTATTTTTAGATTCCAATTGACCATTTCTTGTAGACATATTGAGCAATAATTGTATATTATTTCACACAAGCTGATCATTATCAAATTGCAATACTGTAGTCTGTAATAGTAGAGCACACATTATGTAGGTATATATCAATTTGCAATTCATTTTAAAGATCTTTCTGTAATATACTAACAATGGAATCTTCCCTAAAACTTTTACAATAAGAATTCTTTGTAATCTATGAAAAGGCATAAATGTTTGTCAATGATTCCACAAAGTACATTAGGTGTTATTTTTCAGCTATTTAATGTTTTATTATATTTAAATTATCTCATTTGATATTTTAATAATAATATTATATTTTTCCGATCAGAAAAAATTATTATTCTCGAACTAAGTCTCATTTTGTGTTTCCTAGATCATTCGGATCCCAATAATTAGTTGTTGAAGTAGGTACGTATACCAGCATTACCATGGCTTAGTAGCATGCTTAGTACGTTTGCAAGTGACGTAAGTTGAAAAAAATATTTTATCTTTATTTGGAACCATTCTCACGGAAGCTCATAAGATGAGTTAAGTTATTTTGATTGCAAGTTAATATTTATCTTACATAATATTTATAACGCGAAATAGTTTAATCCAAGCAGGCTTTGTGAGAAGAATGCTTAAATTGGATACATAAAGTTAGTTTCTCATGATTATAAAATTTGGGCTTCTTGCATCTGGATTGCTTCTTCTATTCTCTAGTTAATGATTTATGATAAAATATATACCTATAGGTTACTCAAAATTGTTTATATGTATAGTAATACGTAATACCTAGTATACTTAGTAACTTCAAAAATCGAAGGAATATAAGATAAGCTTGTCTAAATATCGAAAAACCTGGTAGATGCATGAGGCATACTCCACTATTCGTGAATTAAAACTGTAAAGAAGAAAAATAACAAATTCATGCCAAACCTAGGTTAACATATGGGTCTTTGGTTAGAATTATAAATGTAAATGTGTGAGTAACAGCTGGAAGTTTATGAACTTCCACAATCGTTTTAAATCCTCTAAACTTATCGCTATGACAGTCGAAGTCTCGTTACCGATACAAAACATTTCGATACAATACCGTTAAGACATAAAATGATTCTACGCCTAATTTGGTGTGACGAATTTGACATTCTGATCGACATAAAAGGTCAAACTAGGTCATTAACTGTCATGAAGGAAGCCATTCATTGTACCGTGTTTGTGGTACGTTTGTGTAAATGCTTAGATCTACATTACCTATGTAACGGTAAGTTCAATGACTCTGTACAGGTTTTGCTTTGACCTTCAATGCAACCTTGGAACACTAAGTATGTTGGTATTTAGCCTTTAGGGATTTACTCACAGGATTTACTTATTGATTTAAAAACTCTGGGCAGTCTGGTACTGGATAACTAAAAAACTGTAATGTCAAGCTTTTATATTTAGATCCTGATGCTACTAAAAAAATCTGATACATAATAAAGATGTCTCCTTCTTCTGACACCAATTCAGATACATATATTATATCGATGCGTAAAACTTTTGATCACTAAGTAACTACATAGCAGAGAATACACCCCTTAAAAATTTTTTCGCCGAAAATGAACATTATGAATTCGTGTAAAGAATATCAATTACGAATGCCACGCCCAGTACAAAAGACAAACTGAAAGAAATAATACTGTAATACTGTGCTGAAAGCTAACAGGCTTTTGTAAGTAAATATGTGAACAATATTATTTGTTATTTTATTATTACTACCTAGGTTATCAATATCTTCAATGGTGACATCCGCGTTCAACGGTGTACATAATATGCTTTATTCGTGACAAAGCAACTTCTATTTACCTATTGCTTCAATAGTAATTATAGTCCTTTCCACCTAAGATGATTTCTGTAACACATCGATTTTTGACACGTGTAGAGATGTCGATTACTGAAATCGTATCAATTGTTTCCGATAATCGATAATATTCTATATGGAAATGAAATCGATTTGAATAAAGTACCAAAATTAGTTTTTTCGGCATTTCGCCAACAATTAACTAAGGAAGCTTAGCAAACAACAGCAACAAAAAGTCAACAATAACAATTAGTAAAAATAACAGAATACCACATAAAGTATCAATATAAAAATGCAACTTGTATACAAGGCTGACGTACTCGTACAGACGATTGACTCGATTGACAAACGATCACAAGATGGGCGCCGATTATATGATTTTCCAACTCTATGATTTTTCAACGATCCATTTCATGTACACGAATTGCGTAGGTATTATATTTTTGTGTTATTTTATTTTATTATTCATTATATTAAACTAAACAATACTGTTTTTGATTTATAAGCTATGTTTCATTTTTATATTTTTGGTAATAATGCCGCCGTAAAATAAAAATATTATGCACTAAAATTATTTTGACTTTTTAAACATAAAATACGTAATTCGGAACACGATGAAGTGTCACAGGAATCATCCTAAATGAAAAGGACTATAATATTCTTTATATACGAATAATTGCATTTCTCACCAAATGACAAATCACCAAAAAGATCAAATATGGGGGTACTTGTCGAGGACGCATCACCATTATCTTGTTTTGCTTTCCATAACCATCGGCGATCCCCTGACGTATCGTATATGCGACGTAATCCCTTTTATTGTATTCCGGTAGAAGGCACCTGTATTTCCTCGAGAGCTCAACGTTACGCGATATTACGGTTGTAATGACATTCTGTGGCCGAAAGTTTTTGGGTCAAGCAGCAATAACGTTTAGCGCTCTAAGAAGTTTCTCCGATGTGAATGACGCACATATGCTTTTACAGCGCTGAGCTTTCTAAATATGCACTTTAAATATAAATAACATTCTAACCGAAACAATCGACTGGACTCGAACGCTTATACAGGATGTCCCACTGTTGGTATCTCTAGCTCAAAGGAGGTTATAGTTTTGCAATTTGCATACGCTGAGTACGTAAAAAATTCCAGACGCATTTTTTTTTCAAATAGATGAATTCTTTAAACTCTATTTGTACACCCATAACAAGCAATTGCCCAACTTTGCCACCAGCACGTGAGCTATCGTTTAAGATTATGTTTTCATAGACAAAATGCTCACATCAGAGAAGCGGTATAATATGCCGGCTGCGCGAAGCTAGAGAAGAAAACATGGATTTTCAGGAAAAATTTAGCAAAACATTTTTGACGTAATTTTGTTGTTTAAGTAGGTATTTTTTACGTGATCAGTGTATGCAAAACTACAAGTCCCTTCGCGCTTATAGTATACCAATAGTGGGACACCCTGTATATATTTGATTGAATAAGTAGGTACATACTCATTGTCAATGTTCATCCGTTTTAAACCATTTATATTTTGTAGACCGTCGAAAAGGTTCGGTTATTTGGTTGTATATATGGTAGAGCCACGGGTCACGCGCTGCGGGCAGACGGTCGGTCGCGGTAATCTCATGGAAATTAGTGTACTTTTTCTCGCAAACTTTACAGACATAATGCTTATAATAACAACTCTCCGCCAGTCCAGTGTTGTTGATATTTTTTGTGTCTCTCTAAACTTTTACCAAAAAAGTTTTATATCAAAACTATAATTGAATTGCACACTCGAGGTTTGTAACGTTAAGCAGATAGGTACAGTAACATTAGGTTGGATGCAGATAAAATCATTCGTATAGGTATGTTAACTTAGGCACTAAATTAAAAAAAGGATATTTCGGAAGCAAGATATGTTAAATTGTAAACTCAGCGTATTTTTTCATCCATTTTGTTTAATGTTTATAACAAAAATGTAAAAAAAAAGACGGGTTGCACTCCGGGAGTGCCGGCAGAAGTGAAAACTTGATTATTAACGTTCAGCATGTTTGATATTTTATAATGGTATCCGTCTTACGCATGGAATATAAGGGCTAAAAAAAAAATTGTCCTGACGCGAGTTTAAGATTTTATACCCAACGCCGCTAAAGAAGTTTTCACTTCAAAAATATATCTACAGCTGTCTGTTGGTCTGTGCCATGTCTGTGCACTTTTCGTTTAAGAAAAATATAAACAATTAATTGTAATAATTCCTTTTGAATAATACTTCAGTCAACCTAATTAAGGATGAAATTTGGATTTTCATCCTTAATTGGGTTGACACCTTTGGATTTTCCAAACTTTTATTTTATTTATTTTTTACACAATAATTAAAGAGGCAAGGCACAAAAATTAAAGCCTTAATAAAACTTACTAGTGAATCGTCATCTAGTACCTAATTATCACTCGATTAGTGTTTAATTCCTGCAAGCTTATTAGCTAAGCTAAGCTAAGGAA
>CAJQZN010038236.1:0-11721 GCA_907164685.1 Colias eurytheme | reverse complement strand
CACCATGTCACCTGTTTAGCACCACCCAGGGGCCACGTGTAGGGTTTCTGAGTTCTGGGTATACTCCTACGGGCGGAGGTGACTCGGCCCCCAAACATGACAAATGTCACGTTTTATTGTTATATTCTTAGGTTATATTGGACTTGTAAACAAATATAAATACATAGGTACATAGTGAGAAAAATAAGCCGGCCAAGTACGAGTTGAACTTGTGCGCCGAGGGTTCCGAACAAACCTGTTTTTTACATGTTTCTTTGTTTTTTTGTTTCGAAATTTTTATGCATATTTATGCTGCAAAATTTCGAAATTCGCAATCTGTCTTTTGATCGCGTTATTTGATTGGTTTAGAATTAAAAAAATAATCACAGCTTCAAGGGACAGTATTTAATATAATATAAATTTCAGCTTTACATCTCCACGTGATCACTTGTTGTCTGTCTATCAAAACACTTTTTCTCCTAAAACCCTAAAAAAGACAATATTTGAGACACATTATATTTATAATATTATTTAATCTTAAAGTATTAAACAGTTTAAAAATGTTCTGTCTTGGTTGTCCGTTTGTATAACGTCTGTATGTATGGATCCTGTATGTGATCACTATAACGAGCGAAATAACCTATTGTTTTTTTTTTCATTTGTTTCAGTATTAAGAGGAATTGAATTCGATGGTTTTTACTTTTTACCGAGAAATATAATATTGTGTGCGTGCTCTTTTAGATTTTTCAAACTTTTAAAGTACTTGTACATATTTATAAAATGCTACCAAATTTTTCAAGTGCATATAAGTAATTATATCTATTTTTGACTCGTCATTTGGACACAGACTCACGGTAACCGCTTACCTTGATAGTCAGTCAGCTAAAACCAAGCTCTTACCGCGGTAAAAAAAAGGTAGGTAGGTACATATTTCCTTAATGTCTATATTGTATAATTAAAACTAAAACGTGTTAAATACGCCTTGTTTGAGCGCTCCATTAAATTAAAATGAATGCATCAAAGGCACCGTTTTATGCGAAAATAATTTTGATTTATATGGACCCATGTCGCTGCTACATGTCAGCTATGGGAGCTATGGTATATGATTAAAAATGATATGAAAGAAAAATTATATTATTAAAAACGCTCTCTGCAAATTTATTATACAATATTTGATTGTAATTTTATTTTTGCATTAGAACTACGTTTCTAATGATATTTTTAATGATAAAAAAATGGTCTTTAAATAGTACACAACCCACTCAATATACTTCTCTATCTTCCCAAATTTTTTAAATCCATAAATTGAAGTTAAACAATTGATAACTCAGTAAATCAAGTAGGAGGCAGGACGTAGGATGTTGAGACGTAACTAACACAAAAGGTTTTTATTAGGTAACTCCTACGTTTAGAAAAACCAACAGTTATAAAACAGTAACATTAAAAATTTCATATACAATCATAACATAACTATGTGTAGAGCTGTCTACGAATTTATTCTTGATGGAATGATTGGATTTAAAAATTGCAGGAAACAAAATATAGCTTTATCTGTATTAATTCACTCATTACTTTAAGTTTAGCTAAATGAACTGTTTTCACAATAATTATAAGTGCTAAGTAGTATGCGTATTCATGAGGTAACGATAATTAAAAGAAACATACGAGAATAGACACGATTTCGGGAAATATTGTAAATTACTACTTATTTTCACAAAGTTTGTAAGACGTTTGGCATTCGCAAAGCAAGCACCCGCTTCAGAACTGTCTCGCTTGTAATTTCTGCAAAGCCGCATATAAATTACAGTGTTTGTATCTCAGAAATGTTGCATATTGCAAAACACATCCTTACTCTCAAGCTACGATAACAATGCTTGTCACGAATTAATATAAAAGATTTTAACAAACAACAATTTTGGCCTCCAGAAATGACTGCCTGCGCCTTTTGTCATTTTTTCTGCATGGCATAAAAACGCCAAACATCTTATTTTATTTCGTGCATATTTAGATGAAAAGCTTAGTAAAAAATTGTTTCGAATATTTTCTCTTTCTGCTTTTGATTTTAAATTATAAAGCAACACATGACTCTTATAATTAAAAAGATACAAAAGGGTGAAATGTATAAAATGGGAGCATACTTTTGCATATTTGGGTCAGAATCGTACGAAGTAGTGACATCTCACTGTAGGTCACCGTTAAGTGGCAGCACATTAACAGTTTGTCGCATGTCTCACAATGTCATGTCAACAATTAGTTGCGGATGGGATCACGAGCGACGTGTGTCGTATCAGCGATTTCCAGATTCCAGAATATTATATAGATAATGCGAGTTAGCTGTGACGTCACACCGTCAATGATTGTCATTGATAGCGATTTTTTACAACGCATTCCATCTGTTTGATATAACTAACTACGCTTGTGAATATATCGAACATATTATTATTTAGATTGCCAATGGAGCTACATTTATATATAAGAAAATATATATGCCAAGTGACGCTAATAATTAATCAAAACAATTTTTTAACAATGATAACACATAAGAAACTACGACTATTTTCATTACAGCAAATTTATTCGAAGCGATCGATTATACTGAACGTTAAGATTCGTATTCACTATTCTGTGATAATACGCATTTTTTATTTTGTAAGTCATAACGATCATATTTATAATTTTACACCTATTATTAACCAAGGAAGTAATATGGACAAAGTCCCTCCTTAGGAGTTAGGACATACTTAACACGTTCGCTGCATTACGAGATCTATCAGATCCCTTGCAGGACTTTTGTTTTGTGCGTTGAATATAATCGTGTTTTTTCACTCCTTGCGGGAGGATCTAACTTGTAAAGTTCTTTTAGTATGAGTAGGACAAATATACATATTTGCTTCCTACTTAAAGCTGAGTTCAATAACATTAAAAAATAAATTAGAGGTGGATTAGGTCCCTAACGCACAGTACTGTAATTATATTCATTCCTTGCGTTAGGAGATATGTCGGTACTCGTGGAATCGTAGGCCTCGTAGACGCAAGAGAGAGAGGGTAGGCGGCGCGGACGCTGCGTGATTCGGTTTAGTGTTGTCCTAGCATCGATGTGGGAGCTCGCTCGTTTTGGAAATAATACTTGCGTATCAAGGTGTTGATTATTTTTTATAAACTAATGAGTTCTTTTAAAAGAAAAAGTGAAAAAAATCTATTTATTTTGGTGAGTTTTCTAACAAACTCAAACTCAAACATTTATTTATTCAATTAGACTTCTTCTACAAGCACTTTTGAAACGTCATTACATATTTTTAACATTTACCACCGATTCGGAAAGCAGTATCTACGGAGAAGAACAAAAAATCAAAGCCGGATTATACTGCTGCATCGTCCAGTATAATAAAAATTTTGGAAAATGTTCGGAAAACGAATCCATATGCGCGCAATGCAAGCAATCAAAATAATTAATAAAACTATTTCAATCGACAACTGACATTCCCATCACTACTTACTACATATATTGAATCAAATTAATTACAATCTTCGGTTGCGGAAAAAAACCAACAAAAAAAAATTAGATATCGATTGTATCTCGTAAGATACAATCGATATCTAATTTTTTTTTTTGGTATTTGAAGTTTATTCAAATGTCATAACTGCGTGCGAACCTAGCAAAATATAAAACAATAGACTATCTTTCATCCACAAAAACTTCAAAGTATATGTCATTGTTTTCTGGAAGATATAAATTATTTTCAAAACTGTATCTTTAGGAGACTGATTAGGTCTCAATCGCACCAAAGGGTTGGTAAGTTTCGAGATCTTTTAGGTCTCCAAAGCACCAGCTGAAAGTTCTTTGATAATGATGGCGCAGTGAACGTGTTAACGTAGTTTGAAAATGTAGAGTTTTTAGCAGTCTTTTTTTTTAATAATAAAAGATTCACGTTTATTTTTAACATTATCATAGGAATATAGCCATGTTAATTTGAAAATAACAATTCTTCAATATAAATTAACATAACTAACTTCACAATTCAGATTTTATAATCAAGAAATAAATGAGTCTTAATTTCATTTAGTCTAATGGAAGGACATTAACAAGATTCAAGCATGTGCTTAAGCAAAAACTCGGTTTCAGCAATAGTATTACGATTAGGTTTCGATTTTGTTTGTTGAATCGGGCTGGAGCAAGGAAGCTGTATGCGTGCGCAGATCCGTGCGAGCCCTGACTGGACGCGGCAGTCGGCATGAGACGTGCGCGGAGTGTGACCGGGCCCTTACGGCGCGCCCACCCCGCGTCCGGGGCCACCTGGAATGTCCAGGTACTTCATCTCTTACCTAACTAATCATAATAATATCACTTAATACCGCTGAAATACCATTCCATGAAAAATATAATATAGTTGGTACTTTCATATTTGTGTTGTTAATTATTCCAAAAAGATTATATATTATTTAAATATGCTTATATTTGGTTCTGAATCTTGGACAATGAAGATTCAACAGTTGGCTGAGAACTTGTTGCGCACGCAACCTTTTCCTATGCACATATCACAATACAAATAACCATTTGTTTAAAAACAAACTGTACATTTAATTTCTATCCTATACATATTGTTCAACGAGTAAATCTGTCTTTACAATTTCACCAAATATAATTCAATTCTCGTACGAACCCATGTACATATGTACCCTGCACTAAAAAGCATCTCGTTTAATTCAATTATATTATATAAAATATTCGTACACAACAATTGCGTGATTTATTTAAATAATACTGGCACGTGCATTCCTTTCTCATATACGAATAAATGAAGATGCTTTAAGTGAAGTCAAGGCTGCAGGGTTTTTGTTTCTATAAATACAGGTCTCATGGAAGAATTATAGTTCTCTTTAGTACTTCTTGTGAGCACTCTAAGAAAATGAAGGCACGCTTGCTGTTCACTTTCATTCATTTTTAATACAACATACAGTAGAAATAAAGGTGTTTTGCTAACGTTTATAAAATATTCTAATTTTAGTTTGAAATTTAAAATGTTTTTATAATTCATACTCGTTTCAGGATTATAAACAATTTATTTCAGTAACAACATATTAAATATTCTAAATGCTCACAGAAAGTAAATTAAAAATATGATAATCAGGGTTGAGCTTAATATATGTATCTCGTTTAAAAGGAAAATTTACATATCAACTTAAAAAGCTTTTGCTACGAGTTTCACGCGCCTACGGTGTTTGAGTGCTACGAGCGCTACGTGTCTGTGTAGTTTAATTGCTTCTCTTTTAAAAGGATCATTGCCACGTTTTTAAAGAATTTTTGATTTAATCCTTTAAAGGTTTCGGTTTTGGCATTTTTAATTTACAGTTACTTCTGTCTAATTTCGGAGCACTTCACCTATTTATCGTTTAATATTCGTTTTAATATTTTCCTTCTCGTATCTGCTGTTAGCTGCTATTTTTCAGCATTCGTTTACAAATATTATATGGGTTTATGGGCTGTGGATGATGAATGTCGCACTAATGCAAATGTGTATCTTAAGTTTCCCCTATACGGTATCTTTTTATAGCTCAGAATAAATTTTAAAATTCAACATCAAAAAATAATTATTTATGAAAACCTTTACAAGTGTTTATGAAATTTTTAAGGTGCTTAACGAAACGGCAAAAAGCCGTTTCGAATCAGATTCATAAGACGATATTATTATTCACCAAAAGTGACCATTAATTAGCCAGTAGCCCCATTGTTATGTGTAGGTAATATTCCATAAAACTCTTGTTCTCGAATATTTACCTGTTTTCTATTTCTCGTTGTTGCTCATGTTTACATAACAACCTTAAAGCTAATATTAGCCTAATAATTATTGAGTTAATTATTACTAAATATTCCAGGTGGTGAAGGGGAAAATGAGTTCACAATGTTTATGGCATGCATGTCGTGCGCTGTCTGCTGGCTTGCTACTGATGCTGTTGGGAGGAGCTATGGCAGTCATAGGTATTCAATATTTAAATATTAACGCATTGTGTGCTCAATGCAAACAAAACGCGAATATAGAACAAGAATAATTATTCTATTTCAACGGTTTAAATTGTATCCCTTTACAACCCGAAATAAAGTATATTTTTGTATGGTTCGGAATATTACATGTTTAAAAAAAATATGTTTTTATTTTACGATTTCTATTCTCATATATTCTTATTTTTTTTACTTTAGCATGTTTTATAATTAGACCTTTGCCATTTCCGTAGAAATGAGCGCATGGACATGCACAAGCACTTCCGGTAGCGTTTCGAAACAGACATTTCCGGATCAGAACATCCGACGCCAGCAAATGCAAAGTTTATTACTTATCATATAGGTACACATTTATGTAGCATGGTTTAAATATTTATTACTCACTAATCCATGCTTCAAGGAATCTGTTTTTAAAAAGTTTAGTAATAAATATTACAAAAGCTCAAATTAAAGCTTAGGCTAATGACTTACACAAAAAGCAATTCACCGTTTTAATTATGGAACTAAATAATGACTGACTATGAATGTATGTTTTCATAACTGTTACCATCTGCATCGTAATGAAGTATTTAAATTGTAAAAAAATATTAATTATATGTATTATCGTACCTAAAACCACATACGTTAAATTCAGATAATTAAACATAGCGAATTAAAACCCTTACTTTAACCTTAATTTGAAAATAATTTTCCCTGTTTGAAATTTGAATACTCTGATAGGTACATATTGAATAATACACTGTTAACCACTTCAGTAGCGCATGTAATTTAGTAATGTATAATGAAGTGGTCACAATTGAGTGTAATTATAAATGAGTATCGGGGAATGAAATGTAAGGTTGTTATTTAACGAACCAACAAAACCGCATTCACACAACTTGCTACAGCCGCAATATATGAATCATACGTTGATTACTTACCCACCATCAACCGAAATTAATTAAATTGATAAATCACATTAATTAATCTGATTTAAATTTATGTGATTTAATATAACAATTATTTCTCATGGTGTACAATAACATACATGGTGTACATACAAGTATCTATTTAGCAAAATCAAGACAATTTACTTATGCACTTTTATTAATTAAATTTTAAAAATAGCTGATTGTAAACATTGCTTCACTTATATGGAAAGTTACGCTGTAAGCGAATAATAAGAGGTGTTGTCTATTGAATTATATTAATAAGCCGTTTTTGAAAGCCTATGAATTAAAAAATTGACGCGGTAAAACGGTAGTAACTCTTATAAAAACCCGATATGCATCTGCAAGTCAATTTATTAAATTTAACTTTGAGCTACTTGGCTGAATATCATTCAGGCAGTTAATAAAATTATGAAACGGCTGATCGAGCTAGTCGGCTGCGTCATTTAAATTTACAAAAAAGCTACCGAACATTATAAAAAGTAATTCGTTAGTAATTAGTTTTGAATTTTATTTAGTAGGTAGGTATATATCTTACAAGACTAACAAATAACTATTTTACAGGTTACTACGCAGATACATTATCAGTAGCTCAGGAAGTGCGCGGAAACGCGACTGTCTCTGTTAAAGACGAGGCGCGAGGCTTCCATCTCAATAACCTATCATACGCGGGACCTATTGTTATGGGATTTGGAGGTGTGACATTTGTTGTCATTTTATGAATACTACAAAGCTTGATGAAGAGATGATTATGTGAATATGTATAACCAAATCTACATTTATAAGATTTATATTTATACTATGCGATTCAATTAAGAATAGAAAGTCACCTTTATGCGTCAATCTAGTGTCAATACGTCATTTTAAAAGTACGATTTCCTTATAAATCATTTTTTCATGCCAATTACTGTTTATTTTGACTAACTATTACTCATTCATCAAATTACGATTAATGTTTTATTTCTTAGTTAAGATTTTTATTGATCGTTAGAATGATATCCTATGACGTCATAAAATAGCGCTGAATCAAACATATTCTTAATTACGATCACATAGTACTGCAATTTTATCAGGGGTTGTGACCAGTGGCCCATTTGCCCCTAGCTTGCTCTAATATAAAAAGCACACCTAATTCAGTACAAAAATTAACATTTCAGGTTTCATCGTAGTCGCCGCGTGCGTGATGACATTTGAGGCTCGAGACAGTGCAGCCAAAGTCACTCCCGCCCGGCCGCAAGCGATACCGCGGCCGTTACCGCGAAGGGGCCCCTGCGCCACCCCAGCTCGGCTTGACCAACTCGGCGTCTATAGATTACCCCACGTGCTTCCTCTACCACATGCACTGCCTCTCCCACAAACTCATAGAATACGACAACCTCACACACGAAAAAGGTTAACAATATTATGTTTTAGTAGCTAGAAACACTTTTAAATGAGTAGAGTTAGAATTTAGATCACATTTCACAACATTTCGTACTTACATCAGAACGCAATTCCTTTATTAGTAGAAAAGTAGTAAAGAATATCAATCAAGATCGACTTTTACTAATCTGGTTACCAGATGAAAATTACATTTCACCAAGTTTCATATATAAATATGTATATGAAAATATAATATACTGGCAACGCTTGCACTAAATCAAGAAAAAACCGATCACTTTAATCAGATTGCTATCACAGGTGTGAATACATTTTACAAATGAAATAAATTCGTAATATAATTAATAATCAATATAAAAAATTAAGAAAAATTTAATATATATTTTACGATCACGAATTATAATCAGTAACAATGTTGATTTACTATTTTCTAACATTTCAGTCATCATAACACAAATTTAGACAATGCATGTGTGTTTCAAGTCCATATACACTGCACAGTGAGTAATGGAAAGTTATCCCGTTTGAATTGATTCAGGCTTATTCATAATCCTTGCATACAAAAACATACTGCTACTTTTTATAAGCAAAAAAAATATCTCGTTAATTATTCAATATCCACCCCATTATTCAGTTGTGAATAGGATAGTAAGTGTATGTACAGAGGTGTTGAACGAGCTAAAGAAAAAGCACGCTTCGGGTCAGCGCCCGATTTACGTAGCGCTAGCGGTCGCGCTACGTTGCCGGTTACTGCGCTACGACGACCGCTACGGCGCTACGCGCTTTCTGTAGATGAGCCTCCGCAATCAGCTGTCAGGTATCATTATACTTATTATTACCAAATGAATTTATGGCTTGATTCGATTGAAGAAATTCATTTCAAATGCTTATATAATATGATGTATGCGCTTAAATAAGAATAAGATAAATAAGCCTACGGGCATAATGAGGTATGTTAACTTTCCTTACATTTATTTTATTTGTTTATGTTCAAAGGATTCAGATTGATTTCTAATGTAATTTTTGTGTCACGTATCATTCATTCATATCTTCCCAGCTGCCCATAGTGTTTGTTGATATATTTTTAATATTTACATATATTTTATTACAAAACTAACGTTAGGGTATTGAACTGACCATGTATGGATTTACTTCACACCAAGTTGCATAATTCATAGTAATGAACGAAAATTGCCATTCAACCAATAAAAGTAAGAAATTGTATGTCTATTGCTGACCATTTATTTATATTAAATATTAATCACCAATTAATTATTAAAAATGCCATTACTAGTCAGTTCGTATACCGTGGAAATTACTGTTCTAACCAAAATAAAAGACTCATTACATTTACTCTATAAATATAAATACTATTTTATTGAATTTCTAGTGCTAGCGCAGCAGAATCGGAGTGTGGTTCGCAATCGTCTTTAGCACTTGACTTGCATGGTAGCGGCGCATGCGCGGGGGTGACATTGCGCGTGCGTGATAACACACGGCGACGACCTCTCGCGCGGCAACAACGACTTGTTGATGACATATCACAACGTAAGTTTTCATACATATTTTTAATTCAAATCATTTATTACAAATAACCAATACATTTTTACATACATATTAACAACCTTATACAGGTAACCAGTTTATTTTTCAAAAAACATATTATTTCAGCTGTTTCTGGAGAACGAATGAATACAATAAATGGGATTGAGGAATCTCCACCAAGGTAACAGTTTAACTATGATTTAACTTATATCATACATAAGTGATTTCTTATAACTTTATAAGAAATCTTCTTCTTCTCTTAATTAATGGCTCCACCTTACAAGAAATCACTTATACGTGAAATCACTTATATGTGATTTCTTATAATATATTGTAGATATTGATCAGTTAATTATTTCTGAAGCTCCGTTGCCGCTTCACCATCCAAACATAATATGAGATATGGGTATTTAGGCGTACAACTTTCAAAGAACTTGCTTATTGTAAGATCATTTCAAATTAATATGTAATGGGTCAATTTCAGAGTGAACACTGAGGAAAGAACAGACACCGTTGAAATGGTACATCTCTCTGTAGAAAGAGAGATCCGAGCGTGTAGCGCACCGCCTCTGTCTTCCCCTCCACAATCACCTATGTCCACTTTACAGACTGAAACACGTATATGTATTGAACCTGAAGAAAATAAAACAAACGAATGTATTTTACCGTTAGATAATAGTAGTGAAACTAATGATATAATAGAAGATACCAATAATTAAAATAGAACTCATGATCTTGTAAAAGAATTACCTACGTACGAAGACGATGCGAGTTTTGCTCAATTTTAAACTAAAAGAGAAAAAGATACATAAAACAGTTAATTAATAATCCATAAAGTCTTTCTGCGTTTTAATTTAAGGTTGGTAAACCAAATTCAATCAATAAAAAATTGAGACTCTTAATTTTATTATGTTTACGGCCTAAATTCGAATATGTAAATTTCCAAAATTTATATTTCATGAAAATATTATGTACCTACCTAACTACATTGTATTTAATCTATTATGTTTCATAAGTTGTCATTATGTTATCAATAATTGTAGTCAGTTATTTTTTGAACACTAAACGCACATTGAATTTTAAAAACTTTATTATATCTAAGATTAAATATCTTCGAATTTGTAAGTCAATCATTCTTTTTTAAGTCTAATAATTTAGCAGCACGACTAGAAAACGTTATAATTGTTCATAAAAATACATCAGTCGTTTCATAAAAGAAACTTTATAATATCGTGTTTTTTTTATATATTAGTCGATTCATTTTAAACAAAGTATTCCATTATAATTGCATCCTATTTGAACCCCTCTTAAAGATGAAAGACTGAAAAAAGCGAATTTTAATAAAAGTAATCCACGTTCTAATAATTAAAATAATAATAAAATTGGACTATGAAATTGAGGAGTAATGAATTATAAGTATTTGTATAAAAAGCTCGTTTCGAACCCTGTTTATGTAGTAATGTTTAAATTTATATTAAACAACCTTTCAACGTAAGTATTGTACGTTTATAATAAAAATATTAAATAGCCATGACAGCCTAGTGTATATATAACATTATATATTTATTTACGTATCACGCCCTCATTATAATATATATTCTTGCCATAATGTTTATATACTGAACATATGAAATCGAATTATATGTATCCTACGTACGTGATTCATTACCTACTTACTATTAAATATAAATTATTATGTATTACTGTATAACTATATAAAATAAATGTATATCTTACCATTTATGTACATCTAAGTGTGTCAAACTTGTCCATTTTACAAAATTCTAATTTTATAATTTATTTATACGTATCACTAAGTCACGGTATTTCGTATAGTATAAAAGAGTTCAACGTGTAAGATTATTTTTGTAACATGTATTTTAATTGATT
>CAJQZN010038234.1:0-39049 GCA_907164685.1 Colias eurytheme | reverse complement strand
GAGTTATGCGCTTACCAACACATTTTGCGATTCATTTTTATATATAAGAAGATATAATAGTGTTATTAAAAAAAGTTACTATTCCATATTTTGGTATGTCAATTGGGAGTTCTGTGTTGTAACTTCTCTGATGAAAATGGGCATACGCTATGCACACAGTTACCGTACCAAGATTGGCGTAGTTCAGAATTTTCGGATTAAATCCTGTTTTAATGATTTCCTTGGATGCCTTTGGACAATGATTTTTGCACAACATTAAGCAACATACATTAGAGTTAGGCCACAGAATACATAATAGTAGCTAAACGCTAGTTAGGCTCCAGAAAAAAGACTAAATCTTTATTGTATATTAATTCTTCTGGGACGTGTATTGTGTAAGTATGAAACACACACACATACAGATCGTTCTAGAACTTACTCAGAATCTTCGACGCAATGGGCAGCGGTCAGCAGGTATCTATCGGAGATGATGGCGGCACCGCAGTCGACCAAACCAGCGAAGTATGGATGGTCTTCTATCCTCACTTCATCACCATATAAGATACGAGGAAGAATATCCGCTGAAAAATAAGATGTGTTTAAGTATAAAATCAATTATATAAGAAACCTATAAGTGAAAAATAATGTTAAAAATCCTCAACATTAAAATTATTATCTAAAATCAGTAGAATCAACAGATAAAAACGGCTCAATGTATTTTGATTATATGAAGACAGTTAAATAAATTTAAGAAACCGAAAAAGTACTTAATAAACTATGTCAATTTAGTATTTTTTATTACAATAAAAACATATTAGTAATACAAAGAAAACTTACGCAAACCAGATTCTTTTGCATTTAAAAAGTTGAACAGTAAAACAAACACGAAAGCTTTATACATCATATTTGAGTATTTAATTTACAATAGTATAAAAACGATATGATTTACTGATTTCAGTGATCCATATTTATACAAAATAATATAATTGAGGAATGCAACTGGAATGATTATACGTCATTGCTGATGAATATTATTGTTAAAAATTTTTAAAAACATAATAAAACTAAATTTTTGTGTTTGTTATATGTAATTTATTTCTACTAATAAATTAATAATAAAATTATTAGTATAGTATAAAAATGATTTTATTATAGACTAGCTGTGCCCTGCGGTTTTACCCGCAGTACTCCATTCCTGTTGGTCTTAGCGTGATGATATATAGCCTACCTATAGCCTTTCTCGATAAATGGGAGCCTTTCTCAATATACACATGTGTATAGGTATGTGAAATGTTGCATTTTGGTGCTATTTACATTTTCGAATTACTATAGCTTTTAGCTTTTTTTCCTGGTCCGAGTGGCAGTAAGCCGCTGGATGGCCGCCGGTGACCGGTCGTGATGGATAATCTTGAAGGACGTCCAGCAGTGGACGTCCCACGGCTGTCACGACGACGACGATGACATATTTTAGTAGGTATATGAAATGGCAATAGGCCGTCGTCGTCTGAATTTTTATGTGTTTAGTACTTTTTATTACTCCATAAACTTAATAGGGTCAATCAACTTAATTGTGAACAGGTGTGATTGGAAACATCTCCACCTACACTTTTAATACCAGTTCTAAATATCTCTACTTTTACAACTGTTAATAAGATTTAATTTTATAGATCCGATTCCGGATTTTCAAACGTTTGGAAATTCATCTGACTGATTCTAAAAAAAAAATCTTGTGAGTGGTTTAAAATCACCCCTGCTCACAATTACCCACCCTGACTATATAGAAGTAATCTCCATATTAGTTAGATATCTAATGAAGCAGATTTAGGCGTTAACATACCAAAATATAAGAATAACTTTTATGCACATAACATGGTAGATATTTTAAATCGTAACACTATACTAAGTAGTTTATCTTCTAATTTTGTATTTACTTCAGAATGTTATTACGCGAATAACGACGTAATTTTAGTATACTGATATGCAAATTATTAAAATAACGTTTAACGTATATATGTTAATTGTTATGAGCCCGTTTAATGGTAATTAGCTCTACTGCAACATCTATCTTTATTTTTACACATGTCATCCTTTGTATACTCAATTTTCTATTTGTTTAGAATTTTGATAAATTCAAAGTGATTATTTCTAGAAATATGTAAGTTTTTTTTGTTTTTGTATTTTAAGGGTGATAGGTACATCTCGATCAATGCCTTCGCAGTTTATATACCGATTGGCAGTGTTAGTTTCTCGTTATAACTTTGACATTATCCACCGACTTCAAAAAAGAGGAGGATTCTATACGAGATTGAATTTTTGGGGATTACTGCCGCAGAAATATCGACTTGGTGAACGGATTTCGATGATTCTTAGTTTATTTGAAAGGCCTTTAGTATCTTCCGGTTGATCCCATTTAAATTTTCAAACACAATCGTGTAAATGAATTACAATTATTTTTGTCACATATAACAAACAGGTATAATAATATAGTGAATGCTATTAAATATGAAAAAAGCTTCTACAGAAAAGATGAAACACATAATTTATGCTTTAATTACTTATTTATATCAATTAGCAATAATCACATCATAGATTAAGTTTTAGTGTAAACCAGCATTTTATAAATAGTCATTTTATAGTAAATACATTAACATTTTACATAGAACCCGTTCATCATATTATTCCCGGCTCATCTCTTTCTAACACAGGCACACACAGCATGACGGGTCTGCGGACGCGGTTCTACCGAATACCCGCGGCCCCGTCAATAAAGCGGCACGGCGGAACACAGTGGAGTCTTTCCCCGAGTGCCCTGGGTGTGCCTAAATGCATTCTCCACTATAAAAAAAGGCACACACAGCACAGGACAAAAGGTATATCCTTGTGGTACACCAAAACCTAGTTAATAAAGGATACTTCTAACAGGCTGAATTTGTGATTTTAAAACATCATTAAAACTATACTCAGAATACAACAATGTGTTTCATTTTGTTTAACATTAAACTAGTATTTGGCGTCAAGCGTTATAGGGCGATATAAAGTTTCATTTTCATTTAAACTTGTCCCATTATTTTGTTAGTATTTTAATTCCTACATAAAATCCTGTTGAATGTTTATTTTATTCATTTATTTAAAAAAATATGCTTAAATAAGTTACAGTAGCATTAATAAAGTAGTGTCTACATAAAATAAAAATCACAAATATGCTTCAAATATTTATTATGTTAAAAATCACTATAAAATTGTACTCGACTGTCTTTTCATTCTTTCCATGTAGTTTTACTGCAAACCGGTAACTTTTCTAACCCAGTCAGCGTAATACGCTACATTGACGTAGAACCCTAAACGGTTTGCATGACAATTTTCACCACCGTATGAAGCCAATCCGACCACCACGTTACCATCAGTTAAGGGACTGCCAGAGTCACCCTGAAAGAAAGTCATGAATTATTAATAATAGAGGACCTAGAGTGCCTTGTGGCACCCCATAAAAATTATTTCGATAAACGAGATTCAAACGGTGATGACTGTAATTGGTAAATTTGTTTTTTAATTTAAGTATTATTATTAAGAAGTAAGATCTTATATCTTGGCTTATCAAAGGAAAACAATTTCTGGCTCATATTCACATTTTTGAAAACACTGTTAATGTTGTCGCACACATTACGATAATTAATTAATTATTAATCAAAAATATTTCTGGTTAATAAAATAATAATTGTCTATCTGTATTTATTATTTACTTACACTGCATATACCGGGCATGTTATTGGTTCTCTTTGCGCAAACGTTGATTTTCGACAATATGTCTTTGAATTGATATATGTAGTGACTGTACTGTGGAGGTACAAGTGAAATGCACTCTGATGGAGACAGTCTCTGTACATCCATCTTTAATAATTGTTTTGTTGCTTGACCGTCCTGAAAGAAACCATGTATTAATTTTGTTGATTTTTTTGGTATAATATTAAAGTTAAATGATGTCTATAGAAGCTGTAATTTAAAAGATACGTCACAGTACGTTGTATCTAGAACGTTACATAATATATTTGCTTCTTTCCAACTAATGATGATGAATAATTATCAAATGAGTACTTTTTACGATTAAAATGCGTACCAGCTGCAGACGGTAATCGTGACTTAGATATTGGTGTGTGTGAACCAACCGAAGGCCTATCAGGCCTGATTTGATCATTTTAAACCGAGTAGGTATAACAACAATCTATATGGTAAGAAATAAACATTTACCTCCCCATTACCCCTGCCAACGAACGTCAAAAAGGACTTCGTAGAGTCTTGTCTCGGCAATTTTAAGGGCTGAATTTTGCTAGAGAACTTCAAGGGCCTGGCCAGTCGTATCACAGCAATATCATTAAATGGGATCCCTTGAATAAGATGATAGTTTTCGTGAAGGATAACTTTGTCGTAGTAAACCATTTGGCTATTCTGGATCGTTTCTCCACCCACATATGCATAAGTCGCAAATTGCATTATCCTGAAAATTGGTTTTAATATAACTCTTGTTAATATCTTCAAGTATAGAGTAAACGGGTATCTTTTAGGCGAGATCACACATCAAGCGAGATTGTGGTCGAGCGCTTCCCTATAATTGTCAATAAAATAAGAAAAGTCTTTCAACTATTAAGAATTTAAAATAACTCTTCTTACTCTAAACCTTTTTCCAAACTTAAGTAGCTTAAACTCATTTAAACATATTAGACAGATACGGCAGACCACAGGTTAAAAGCCAGTGAACATAAGGTGAAATATTTTTGGAAAGAAAACTTTTTATAATTAAATTGTACAGCTTGCCTAAAACAACTAAAGAATCCTCATCAATTACTATTTTTGAAAATAAATTAAAGACATACTTAACTAATTTCGATATCTGATTAATGTGGTAGGTATACTAACTGCAAAATTGTTATTTCTCATATGTGTAAAAGATCATATTGTTTTTACCATGGTTGAGCAACACAATGGCCAGCAGTCAGCAGATATCTGTCCGAAATGATGGCAGCTCCACAGTTTATCAAACCAGCGAAATATGGATGATCTTCTATTCTGACCTCCTCTCCATATAAAATACGAGGCAGAATGTCCGCTTAAAGTAAAATTTTGTTAAGAATTAAAAGACGAATAAAATCGAAAAATATTTGAAGGCCCAAAGATTAATGGAATCAAAAATCTCTATAAAGACGAAAAAAATAAAAACAGATTGAATAGTAGTAAAAATGCTTTTCTAAACTATGTTCAGATTTAAAAGTGAAATACGAGATAAAAAATATTGTATTGTATCAAACTAATCGAAATATGTTAGTGATATTGATTTCTAAAAAGTTAGAGACACTCTTCAGCTTGAAATTTCTGTAATACGAAAGAAAATACGATTTTGAATAAACTAGTATATTTAGGGAGCAATTAGTAATTATATCGTTATTATTTTATCATTTGTTTGAATGAAAAATTGTATCCGACGATGATCTAAAAGTAGATAAGAGTCTAGACGTATTCATGAAACTTGAAGTCCAACTTTAAGAAGAGCCTTCGATAATCACGCAATATAACTTTGCAACTAGGTCTTAACAATTCAAAGAATAAAAAAGTTCTGTTAACATTTTTTTTGACTTGTAAATAGGCCTGGATATGATCGGGTAAAAATCGAATCAACAAAATCTAAAAAGTTATTTTTTAGCAAACAGGAACTTTACTAATCCGAGAGAAAACAAGCTGAATCCATACTTTTATATTATAAATGCGAAACTCGCGAACTCTGTCTGTCTGTCTGTTACTCAATCACGCCTTAACTACTGAACCAATTTGCATGAAATTTGGTATAGAGATATTTTGATACCCGAGAAAGGACATAGGCTACTTTTTACCCCGGGACATAGGATAGGTTTTATTCCGGAAATCCCACGGGAACGGGAACTATGCGGGTTTTTCTTTGACTGCACGGGCGATGCCGCGGGTGGAAAGCT
Source organism: Colias eurytheme (assembly GCA_907164685.1). Taxonomy (NCBI): domain Eukaryota; kingdom Metazoa; phylum Arthropoda; class Insecta; order Lepidoptera; family Pieridae; genus Colias; species Colias eurytheme. The sequence continues at coordinate 33,092 of CAJQZN010038234.1, read as the reverse complement.
AGTTGAAAATAAAAGAATTAATTCGTCAAAATACTTACGTAACCCAGGCTCTTCTGCATTTATGTAATTATACAGTAGAACGATAAATAATGTTTTAAATAACATTGTTATGTACTAATTATCTATTAGTATAAAAACAATATGAAATACTAATTTCAATAATCGATATTTATACAAAATATTTTAATAGAGGAATGCAACTGGAATTCTAATACGTAAGTAAACATAAAAATTATTGTTACAATTTACTAAACATGATAAGATTGAGGAATTATGTGTTTGTAAAAATTTCATATACCTAGTAATAAATTCATAGGAAATACCTTTTGTTTAGACAACCTGGAATTAAATTTTAATTTCAATTTAAATAAACTTATTACAATTAACTTAAAAATATTATTTTCGTTCATACCCATCGGAAATTGCTGAGCCCTTTGTGTAATGAATTCACAGATCAACAGATAGGTCAATTCCATTACCAAAAAAGATTTCAAACATTTCTCCTTCATAATCCTCTTTACTTAAAGTCGGTCAATATGTTCTTTTTCTAGAATAATCCTCAACCAACCGATTCCAAACTATACCCAGAAACTATTAATCAAAGTATTTCTTTCTATACAAAAAAATATTATATAGCTTCAACCGATACATTTCAATTGTTCGAAGCCAGGACCCGTAAAGACATAAAATGTATCCAAAGGAAATGAGATTTTGCCAATCAATACGGGACTTCTGCTCCCTTATTATTTATTACTTATATGAGATTTTTTCAATTTACCATATACATAGGTAATGGTTATTAGAACTGAACTTCATTTGGGTCCTTTCCTCTCTTTAACCCACTTCAAAGATTATCAAATCAGCGAGAAATGTGTACTGAAAAATATTCATATGAGATTCTTGCTCTCTGCTCTTTTCTTACATTTTCTACGTCTAGCTCAAAATATTTCAACGATACCTTCACGAAAATTATATTTCTTGAAATATTTAACTTTTTAACAACAATTACATTACTTACGTACGTACGTTAAAACGAACAAAAATAGAAATAAGCTATATGACGAAAATGTACGAATTCCTAGCTGAAAGCAACACCAATAAAGACCCCGACTGCATTGCGAAAAAGCCCTCTTTATTACGCCCGTCACATTCCCGAATTTGAAGACAAGTTACAATTATAAACTCCTCGAATTATTCATTCTGAACGCGTCTAATCACAAAATTATTTCTCTTTCCACTCGAGAGAGCGTCCGAATGCGAATAAATTGTGAAATTTAAAAAAGATCAATGCCTTATAATCGAGTATCGGTTGAATCGACCGTAAATTCGCTATGGACGTGCCTAGACTCGGAATTTGTGAAAGTTTCAGTTGCAGAATAAATAGCTTGTATATTCATTAGTAGTGTTTGTTACAGTTTTCTATGCGGGAATATAGTTGACCAACAATCTCTGAATTCCTGGTATTCCAACGGGCAGTTTTGGCTGTAATAGTTTTGCTCCAAAGTTGATGTTATTTAAATGCCTGAAATATTTTAGCAATATAAATGTTGTACTATGAACTGGTAAAATTCTATTTTCAGGTAAGTTTTTATCGAGATAAATATTTTTAGCGAGTTAAATTAGTATTTAACAAATGGACTACTAACAAAATTATATATCTACCTACGTCACTGTAATGTTGGGTCCTAATCTAGAAGTACATACAATTTATGTATTTCTGAACCAAACAGGACTTGATCTTGTTTTTACTAAATTCGTTCTGTTTAGTTCATTTAATTAAAACTTGAATATGATAGGACGATGTGTGGCTTCGTACAAACTGTGGTTCTGACTCTACGTTTAATTTTGGTTTTGGACAATGCTAATTACCTGTGGAATAGTTAAATTAGACAAAACCACAGATAATTAAAAAATATGATAAATATAGATAACAAAGAAAAAAAGTAGACCATAGATTTAATCTAGTTCTTATCTATAACATGGATAATAAGTTTTAATAAATCCTTTCAGTCTCGCAATGTTCTTTGCGTTAACTTCATCACTCTGAAACGTTTTAAAGTAAACTAGCTTCCGCCCGCGGCTTGGAACATAAAAAATTTTATACATCGTGGATCATAATCTTTCATATTGATAATAATCAATATGAAAGTTTACTTACTTATGTTTTCTTCCTATACTATAAAATACACTCGTATAATAAAACAGATTTGTTTCCCTTAATCTGTGTATTTAAAACTAACTGCCAAAATGTTACGACAGTACAGTATAAATAAATAAAAATCGCATTTGGCACACACTGTATCGAGGCTTAAGCTATCCAGATACTCATAAAATGAGATATAAAAATGTATTGTAAGAATTAGTATTTAAAGAGATGCGAAGGTACAATGGTTTTATCTGGTCTGACTTGGCAAAGTCAGCTATTGCCTTCTGTTGTGAGAAAATTAAATTACCCCATTAAGTGCTTGCCTTTTACGGGTGCTTCAGAGGAACGGCGGTTTTTATGGGCGGGAGATTAGGCAGTATAGAGCGATGAATATTTGAAGTAAGACTTTGCTATTTTAGATATCTAAAGAAAGAGACAGCCTACGGTAAAATAAGATGAAATTTGACTGAGGTAACTATGCTTTTTGAGAAGTTAAAAGAACAATCATCATGAATAGTTTTTTCATTTAAATTACATTTATGTGAAAATGAAACATGCACACTCAGTACTCAAACATTTTGTTAACATTTTCAATCTTCAAATATTTTCTAGGGATATAAGCTGTTAGAAATATAACGCGACCGACAGCCGTACGTATGAAACGCCTTAACCCGTTTCGAGTCGATTGAGCGGACTGAGTAATGTATTCTTAACTCGCTGCGTACATTAGAGGCATCTTGCATTTGTTGTTATGTCTCTAAATGCGCACTGAATTTGGTTATAAATTGACTTTAATGTTTCGCGAAAAATTCCTGCGTTAGCCGGCGAGTTAATGAAATTTTTGAATAATGCAAACTTAAAGCTTTGAGGTAGAGGTTAAGATTTGTTATGTAAATATTCCTTGACAATACAAGCATGTTTAGATGCCTACTTCTATTATATAGTGATTAGTACATTAGGATTATAATAAACCAGCGGTTCGCCCCGGCTTCGCCCGTGTTACTTACATGTTTACGTTTTTTTTTTCATAAAAACTATCCTATCTCTCAAGTTGGATGGAACTGCACATGGTGTGCGAATTTTATTATAATCGGTTAAGTGGTTTAGGAGTCCATTGAGGACAAACATTGTGACACGAGATTTATATATATTAAGATAGATGCTAGGTTCTGGTAGGTTCCTTTGATGTAATGAAAACAGTCTGAATCTAAAAAATGAAAAGTACCTATCTATATTTTTTTTCCATTCGCAAATCATGTATCTACTATCTACCTACCAGTTGATACAATTTTTAAGTCTCAACCTATAGTTTTACAAAGTCATAGTCAACAAAGGATTTTTTTGCAATTCTAAGTCATGTTCAATACATAGATTCTTTCAAAACTAATTAAACCAAAGTGTGACAATTAAAAACATTGTTCTACTAATTATTCAGCATTGATACCTGTTTATGCTTTCCACGCAACATCTTGTCAAACTTTGCAAATTAATTAAGGCATATTAATTTCGCGAATTTCGCGGAATACAGTGTCAGGCCCATTTACACTTGGCTGCGATCGTTTCTCGATCTCTCCTCAACCACACAATACGATGCTACAGCGGTTCTCAAAGTTTTTGTACGAAAATTATTTATTTCTAGTGTTTGATTCGTGTGCGATTTTACATTGAGGTACAGATAAGAAGGTAATATAAGTTGTTTAAAATGCGTTAAAACGTATTTAATTTCTAAAAGAAAACATTTATCTGTTCTGAGAATTTGTGGAAATTATTAAATTTCTAACTAAAATAAAAACCTATAAAAATACTTTTTCGTATCACTTCTTATGTATTTTAATAATACCTTTTAAATTTTCATCTGAATTATTGACTTATCATTTTTATGTTCCTATCAAAGATCAGCAGGAGGACGCTAGATAATCTAAAATATAAATCACTTATAAGAGATACTTATCTGTGTATTTACATTCCAACACTATATCGATCAATAAGTTATGAAGATAAATATTTTATCGGCACAAATCAGTAGCCTTCACTTGAGTATATTTTTATCACAAAGATATTAGATAACCAATATAAATACTTATTTGTAAATGTAGGTTTCGTACAACTCCGACCTTTTTTTGTATGAAGACTGGGAATTCCCCTTTAATTTTTATTAACATAATATTTACGGCAGTTCTTTATCAAATTATATGTATAAGAATAAACTACGTGCCAATGACAGCGAAAGTATATACTTAAGTATATACTTCACTTTTCTTTAGTTAAATGATATGCATGTATTCATTGCGCTGGTTCCTTGGAAGAAATTGCTTCTTTACTATAAGGCCTTTTGCATCAACATCCTGCTTTTCTATATATTTTTTTATTTATTTTATACTAGATTTCCGCCCGCGGCTTCGCCCGCGTTTGCAAAGGAAAACCCGCATAGTTCCCGTTCCCGTGGGATTTCCGGGATAAAAACTATCCTATGTGTTAATCCAAGTTACCCTCTATATGTGTGCTAAATTTCATTGTAATCGGTTCAGTAGTTTTTACGTGAAAGAGTAACAAACATCCATACATCCATACATCCTTACAAACTTTCGCCTTTATAATATAATATATTAGACAATAAAGTTTATAAATAAATACTTGTACATGTCCTTTAGGGACAAGAGATCTTTTCCTTCTGTTTTCTGATTAATATAAACTACTACCGGTCCGCCCCGGCTTCGCCCGTGGTAGGTATTGACGTTTTCTCTACATACGAACCATCCTCGTACTTCAAGGAATATAATTAAAAAAAATATCTAAATTGGTCCACCCGTTCACGCGTGATGCCGTTACTACGCAAAACGGGTTTCATTTTTATCTATACTAATATTATAAAGAGGAAAAGTTTGTAATTATGTATGTATACGTATGTATGTATGTATGGTTTTCACGCTTAAACTACTGGACCGATTTTGATGAAATTTGGCACAGACAATCTAGAAGAGAGACCCTGAGAAAGAACATATGGTACCTTTTATTGCGAAGTATGTACCACGGGCGAAGCCGGAACGGACCGCTAGTATATTATATAGATGAAATGTTTGAGCACCACAGTCTCACGAAGTTGGTTTAATTAATAAATTCGTTGTATAATTTCTCAGGGAAAATAAAGCGATTTCGTTATCGTGTTTGTGAAGTCAAACATTTTGTTCTGCAATTTTACTGCTGACGCCTTTATTATGAAAATTGTGGCTGTGCGTGAATTATGTATGTTTAGAAGGGTTTTTCTTTAATATAATTAATTAGTTTGTTTTCATGAGGACGTTTAATTGTTTTGCGTTTAATTATGGCTGAACTAAAAAATATGATACAATTTTTAAAGCGTTTGTTTTAAAAGATACTGCGATAATGCGATTAGAACTATAGACAGTTAGCTTTAAAACACACATATGATCAGCAATACAGTATTTTCTAGCTAATATTGGCTGGTTTTACAAATTAATAAATTGCGGTTTTACAAATTCCTTGTTTATAGCTTACTTTACAAGCACACAACTATTTCATTCTCACCATACTGAAATATGTAGTTGTGTAATATGTACTCTTAAAACAATTTTACAACCGTACAACTAACACCATACTGTTTTAATAAGAGAGAGTTTTGTTTGACCGCAGATCATTTTGCGGTGAAATCGGTTGAACGGTCCCAAACCCCGATACATCATGTATTATGACCCCGTTTGACGTGGAAGTTTTACTAGATGTACTAAATCCTTGTAGCTATTCATTTTCGTTTCATAAGAGATCAATGTGTAAGATTAAAGGAAAATTAGATGTATTGGATATAAAATGAAAATAAGCGGTACATTTCTGTTTAACGAAACATGTTACGTTTTTTTTTCAGAAATTATAGGAGTAGTAAGATGGGTTATATTATTGTATCGTCGAAGTAAGCTTCCACGTGACAAAATTTCTTCAGCATTATTTTGAATTGTAAAATGCAACAATGACTTGAGTTGATTTTCCTACATACACTCTAAGTTGGAGTTTATTAGACGAAGGAAAGAAAAGAAAATGAACGAATTGAAGTAGTTGTCTCTCTCTTTTAACACTTATATTATAGAGATGTGGTTTTACGTTTATAATGGGTTTTAAGTTTACTTTCAGAAACATTATTGTGAAGGGACTTAGTTACTTCATTTCAGTACAGACAAAGTCCGTGCATTTGTGCCTACATAAAACAATTACGGAAAACTCAAAGAAAATTGGAGCATCTGGACAACATGAATATAACCGAATTATGAAAGTGTACAATTAAACACAATACCAAGTTTCAAGCCCGCGGGTGCGTGGAGCATCAGTGAAAAACAAAACTTTGGACTCCCAAAGTGCTTTTATGAGATATAAAATGATTTTCGAGGTGCACTTTTAAGAGAATTCACCATTTCATTTCGTTTTTATTTTCTTTTGTTTCACGTGTGTTACTCGTGTACACTGATGTTGCTGAATATTTTATTTAAAATAATTTTACTTCAGATAAAAAGTGGAAGCGAAGTGTTTCAGATTGAGAATTTATTTGTAGTTTCAGTTAATTCTTCTGCTATTTACTTTGCTTCTAGCATTTTTTATTAAATTTCAGAATGATACTATTAATAAGTATATCACAGTTCAAACTACAACTTATCACATTCTAGCAAGAAGAACAGTCGAATAAATCACACTCTTTATAAATAAATTCTACCAAACCCTTAAAATTACCTCGGTACCGAGGTAATATAATTTAAACCTTCCCAAATGGTTTTCATATTCATATATTATCTGTACTAATCATTAAATCAATTTCCATCATAATATCCCATAATACATCCGCTTTCATCTCATTAAAACCCTCTTATATGAAACCTTCAGAGGCTCAAGGGTCTAATTAAAATTTCGTACAAAATTCTCTCGGTATCGATTACAAAGCGTTTCATTATTTTGGGTTTGTTCCGAAATATTTGTATCGGTATAAGTTCTTGGAATTATCTCCTTTGAAGGTGTTTTATCATTTAATTGTCATTTGATTCTTCTTTTTATAAAGTGGAAACTGAGACCCATTGCGAATTCTTTTGTATGTTCTAATGCTTGCCTTAAAATTAGTTATTTATTCCTTCGTATCCAATATTTTTTTATTCGGTGCATTAAAAACATTACCTGTCACATTGCTTAGTAGTTATACATCATCTTCAACGAGATAATTAGGTACCTAAATGGCAATTTTGCGTAAATCTAAATTAACTATAATTAAAGCTATTATTAAACTTGTAAAATCTAAATAATTACAAGAAAATGAAAATCATAAGCTTGTAAAGAAAAGATGTAACATTCAGCTCTAAATATTTTGAACAAGTACTGAACAAAGTTTGAACAATCATTGGACTATTATAGTTAATTGAATCACTTCAAGTTACCTCGGCTCGCCTCATGTCTGAAGTTATATTCAGCTGAATGAACTTGTTTAACTTACCTAAGTTTATCTGTCACCTTGAAGTCGAATAAAACTGACTTTATAGAAATTGAAGGTTTTAAAAAACGTTAATTTTATGTTACCTATCTAACGTTTAATTGCCACGGGAAATATAAATCATTTTGTAATGCAGTTTTGTAATAACATAGACGGTCAGCTTAAAGCGACATAGCATCGATTCCAGAACCTTCTCTCTTCAGAGCATTTAGTCGAAGTTTCCAAATACCTATTCAACCACTAAGTAGTAATGCAAGTGTACATTTTCTAACAAAATTTATAGACATCAGCTTAAAATCTTTCAGTTTAACAATACTTTATACATAAAGTATAAAATACTTTTGAATCGTCAAGTTTTACAATTAAATACCACAGTCCATAAATTACAGTGGTTCAAATAACAGTATCCCTCTTCCAATAATGTTCCAAGGAAGAAAATTACAAACTAAATTATAGGCTCGAGTCGAATAAGATTAAATTTCTGCCTCCTGAACTGAATAAACAAAAGTTCCTTTTACGATCGAACCTTGATGACTTGTCAATTTTCATCCAATATAAAACTAAACTTGTAGAAGTAAGTGCCACTTTTACGATGTCTCTAAATTGTTGCTTTGAAACTGCTAGAATTTTACGATAATAAAACTTATCTGGGGAAAAATATAAGGAGCATGCTTGCGAATAGGTCACGCTCGTAAATCTAAATACCGCTTGAGAAGATTGGGATTAACATACTTGGTGAATTGTACCTGAATTTTTATTTGATATTTATTTCTGAACTTAGTAGGTAATCACTCTATGGTCGCGGAAGAATTCTAACAAATACCCGCAGCCCCATCAATAAAGCGGCTCGACGGAACACAGTGGGGTTTTAGTCGGTAAGAATCCGACATAACCCACGGCTCCTTCCCCGGGGGCCGTGGGTATCTTTGGAAGATTTCCCCACTATAAAAAAAAAGGTAATCACTCTATGATAGAGGTGAACAAAGCCAAAAAGAATGACATTAAAAATCGCATGCGTTGAGCGCATGTTTCACACCTACATTTATTATAACTTTCAATATAAATTTTTCAAAACATGCCATTTTATAATTTGGAATTTAAAGTGCAAAAACTGAACCGCTGAAAGTTCTCAGTGCACAGAAGAATCCAGAATATTCCAGAACTTTCTCTAAACATAGCATTATTTTTATCACGAAATCTCATCTCTTTATATTGAGGAGGCAGCCTGCATCTTGACGTAATAACAACGTGTGAGGGACAGACAGACGAGTAATTTCCCATGAGACTCCTACGACTATGTAATTATACTATAAAGAAGCCAAAAGCGGACAAACACCCGCTTATCGTTGATATAAGTTTTGGATAGGATATTATTTTTAATGGCCAAAAGTTTTGCTGATTATGAACGCGACTAATGAGCAAATGTTGATAAAATCTTACTTAAAATTCTGCTTGTTTTACGTATTATTTTGGTTACAATGGTCTTGTTTGAATCGAGTAACATATAATATGTATCTATGCTGTAGATAGAACTTGACTATATACTTACAAAACTTGCATAATTATATATAATACAATTTCGCCCATGATGAGCAGAAAACAAATTTAAACAGTGTGAGATATTAAAGAATTTCTCAGGACATAATATTATATACATAGCTATATTTCCCATCTGCATCTATCGAATTTATTTGTGCAGTGGAGTCTTGTAAAACATGTGAAACATTATATTTTTATGAGCTCCAACTCAAAATCATTTATTTATTCAATTAGACTTATTCTAAAAGAACTTTTGAAGAATTTTTCATGACATAGTGTTATGATTAATTTCCACCTAAGTGTCTAGTGAATCACAAATCTACATATTTTAATGGTGTGTTATGAATAAACGTTGTATACAGTATTGAGAAGCTAAAAATAAAGGCTAAAACTGTACAACCCTTAAGGAAACAAACCGAGCACGCTTCTAGAACTCTCCACCGCACTTTGAATGCTGTTAAACTTGCTCATAACTGAAATCTCAACTCTGGAATAGATTCTTGTATTCCATATAATTGCTACCAACATTATCCATATATTTAAATATGTAAATAATTATAGTGTTTGTTTTTACAAATGATTGAATTCTTGAAATCTTGAATCCTCGAAAGAACAAGAACAATAATATTGGATTTGTCTTCGCTTGAATTTGGATTATAGGTGTACATTTAAAAACTAAAAACCATTAATAAAAATTGTTATCTTATCTAAGACTAGCTGCTTCCCGCGGTTTCACCCGTATTACTCCGCTCTTGTTGGTCTTAGCGTGATGATAATATAGCCTATAGTCTTCCTCGATTAATGAGCTATCCAACACCGAAAGAATTTTTCAAATCGGGCCAGTAGTTCCTGAGATTAGCGCGTTCAAACAAACAAACAAACTCTTGAGCTTTTTAATATTAGTATAGATTAGTTAGAATTAAGCTTGCAACGTATAATTACGCTTCGCCACAGTAACGGTTGAACAAATTATTTAAACTTAGTATCGAGCTAGGCCTGAGTTAACTACACTAATTACTTCAGTGACTATTGGTTTAGTTTCGCTAATGGCCTGTATTGGAGGCATTTAGAGAAACGACGTGACGGGAAGTATTTTTGCGATTGTTGACGCTTTTAAGTTGTTTAAAGCTTGCTTGTTATAACTGGTATTGGCTAAAAATGTGTATTTTGGTACTGCTATTTTCATAATAGTAAGTCATTGGTAGATATTGCAATATACGAAGTAGTGAGTTCCCATCGTTTTATATTATAACCGCGAAAGTTTGTAAGAAAGTATGGAGGGGTGTTTGTAACTCTTTCACGCAAAGAAGAATGATTGGATATGTATGAAATTTGATCAGGAACAGGAAATATTATAATCTGGACAAGCACATAAGCTTTTTATTATCCAGGTGCCATACGAGTGACGCCGCAGGATCAAGCTACTTCTTCTTTCTATTCTATGAATCGTTATGTCGTCTTTCGCTGACTTTTACATAATTTCATGATCTGCCCTCAAAATCACTATCAAATAGCTGTAATAACATAAAAAAAATCATTCAATGCTTCCAAAGATTGCGGAAAAATCAGAAGTATCCCATACCCTCGTCCAGCCTAACATTTAAGTCGCAGTTTAATTCCGCAAGGGTTATATTTCCAGGCACCACAAAGTTCTACCTGACCGAGCGGCGAGCGGTCCGTGAAATTGAGTAGACGATTCAATGACAATAACTATATGCTCTGCGGACTCGGGCTGTGTGCCAAAAATGTATACTTTAGCTACCGTTCTTTGTGCTTGTATAAGGCGGAAGGTCAAGTAACTAAAAGAAATGGTATAATGAATGTAAGAGGACACGGATACACTAATGACGAACCAAGCATCATATCTGTACGACAAAAATTAAGTGTGTTTCTTTAATCACGTAAAAGTCGCTCCCCAAACAATCAAATCCAAATACCACCTCCAAATATATGTTCAATTCTAGAAAACCGTATTTAAACATCAACTATCTCAAACAAACTTAATTTAAATTTTTTCACTGGACAAATCAAGGTTTTAAAACTGGACAATTAAAGATTTTAACAATAACTTTCTGGTGATTTTTTCTTTACAAATGTATTTTTATTAAAGAGTAGGAAGTAAAGGCTACGCTGTAGCATGCTTCAGCGTATTTTGACTACGTGGCTTGTTGTGAACAGTTTCGTTACAAGTCACACAGCTCTTGACTCTCGTCAATACCTTAAAATCAACCTTAAAACAATGTAAATAAAATCACAAACAATGAACAAATTGAGCTTTCACTTACACATAAACGTTCGCTCATTCAACGTCAGCTAATTCAATATAAGCTAATACGGTTCAAAACATGAGTTTCCAATTACGCGCCACAAAAACGAAGGCACAATGCCGGGGCAAAAAACGCGTTAGCAAACACGTCCTTTGGGGAAATTTGGTTAGGGCTGTCACATGATGGATATTATAGGTTACTCATTTTTTTTTATGTGAGGCTCAGGTTATTAGGGCCTTGTGTGTCACTGTCTAATTAAATCAAAAGTTAACACTGAACATAATGTATTTAATTTAAGTTTTTATATAGAGCGCAAGCTATAGCTAGGTAACATAAGTATGTTACAGATTTAGGTAATTCTGTTCACAATACAGTTCTTATAAATATAAAATTAAAATCAGGCTGTTTATCCCCAACAACGTTAGAATTAAAAGAATATTAGGAACATTTGTTTCGAAAAAGTAATATACATATACTTAAAAAGAAAGAAATAGTTAAATTTAATGAATCTATTTAAAATATTGTAATAACTTTCAAAACACTGACAACCCTAACAAAATACAAAATGAAATAAACAGGGTTGAAATTCAATCGTTTGTTGCATTTTCCATGTTATTGGTTGGCTCTGTTCTCTGCCCAGTTGATTCCTTTATACCCGAGCTTCATGTTTTAAACAATTTTTATTTACTTTACATCTTGTAACGTTATAAAATCGAATAATACTTTGTTCAACCGCTATTGGAATGTTTTGTTGTTTTATGTTAGAGTAAATTTAGTTCAGTGTTGTCATTCAGTACCTGCTTATAATTCTACTGAAATAACAGACATTATTCACATGTGCAATTATAATAATTTTATCACTACATAGTATAAAACAAAGTCGCTTTCTCTGTCCCTATGTCCCTTTGTATGCTTAATTCTTTAAAACTACGCAACGGATTTTGATGCGGTTTTTTTTAATAGATCGAGTGATTCAAGAGGAAGGTTTTAGTATATAATTTATTAGGTTTTAGACAAAGCGTGCGAAGCCGCGGGCGGTAAGCTAGTTTACATTAAAATATATCCGCTACGCACAACAGCTGTTATGCCTGTTTGTCACTGATCCTCCAACATCCTCAACGCCTTATCTTTCACTGAAAACAGACAGGAACTATATAAATTACTTAGACAACACAGAAAATTGAAAAAATTGTACTACTTACACTTCTACACAATCTACAAATTTTATTTATAAATAAAATTCACAAAAAGTCATAAAATACGTGCTTTCGTTCATATCTTAATTGTAATAGTTTGAGGCGCATCCCTATAATATTACAGTCTATTTATATTAGTAAATAAAAAATATAACAAAAGTGTGTAACAATCACTAGTCTTTCCACACCGAGTTAGCGCACGTGCCGTCAACTCGATCGGAAGGCTCTGGACGTCTTCCGACTTTAAACCTTTGGACGAATACCATCCCCTGTTTAAAATCAACTGACTTTATTAAAAGGCGGTTCTAAATTCGACTGTATTTTTATTTGCTTTGTTACATGTGCAGCACTTTCTACTGTGTGAATCAATTTTGATGAACTTTTTTGGTTCGTTTTTATAATTGAAGGTGGCTTAGTTTTTTTTTTTAAATAAAATATAATTTTTATATGTTAGATAAACACTGTAATTACTATGTTATTAGGTATTCTATACCTACTGCTTGGATAGTAATCAAACACTTCTACTATGAAAATTTATATTAGTCAGAACCTATGGCCTTTATAATATAATTATGTGTAGCCTCCTAAAAAGATAAGAAATAAATAATTATTGTCGAAGTGAATTTCTGAATATTATTTTTATCCACAATTATATCTATGGATACAGTAAATAATAAACATAAATAATTTGGAAAATCCAAAAGTGCACGCCTCATAATTTTTTTTTAATAAATATTTATTAATTATTATTTTTGTTTATTTAATAACAATTAAACCACATCGAATCAGACCCTGAAAAATGAAAGGGTTCTATTCCTGAGCATACTCAAGCGTAAGAGAAAAAAAAAGACTCGATTAGTAAAGTATTTCGGTCGCTATCGTGTTAACAAGAAAAAGGATCCGCACATACAGACACACGGACGTCCAAGACAGAACTTTTTTAAACTGTTTTTTAACTAGTTTAAATAACAAAAATGACATCAAAAATATCATGAACGTTAAAAATAGTGTTTTTTCTTAATATGTGTGTGTATGTATTATCTTACAAGTGCAATGTATGATACATAAAGACATTTTAAGTTTGAAAAATCAGATGTTTTGCGCGAAGTGACAGTAGTACCCACCTCAACGCTTCGCTTATGAGGCGTGCAAAATGTGAAGTCCCGTGTCCCCTAGTGGGGTAAGGGGCAGATGCATTATCCATACATCTGCAGTTTCACTGATCGATTTTCTTTAGGGACAAGTAGGTAATCAGCCTTCTGTGTCCTGCCAGACCGAGATATTTTTTTTCTTTGTCTCCACCGGGAATCGAACCCAGGACCCCTCGGCTCTACGCTCATGCGTCAACCAATGTACCAAGGAGGCGGCCCTTTTTAAATAATAAACATAATATAGTCATAATGTATCGTGTATCGACAAAGCGCTCATTTCATTCTCGTTTATCAGTGAAAACGAAATCACTGTCCCTTTCACAAATAGATATAATATTTGTCCTTGATACATTTTTCTGTTACTCATAAATAAAGATAAGCGATTGTTTTCCCCACAATAGCTGCGTACGGCGTCACACGGATAATATTTACTTTAGTTATTATCAAACGGTTATCTGCTGATAACAAGTGAAGTCGCGTTGAAAATATCTTAAGTATTTAAAAATTATTTTGTTTTTGTAACTTTTTTTCTTTTTGAAGTGAAACTTCTTTAGGCGAGTTGAGAGTATAATTTCAAAGTCGCGTCATGGCAATACCGTCACGTCATGGTGTAAGGCGACGATTTTGGTATCTTTGAATATTGCCAAAGAAGTTTCACTTCCGACACGTGTGCTCGGCACGCACGATCTTTTTTTGTTTCATTTAGATAATATATTATAATCAGTCTGTTTATACATGGCTTATACCGACTCTACGTTTATAATGAAAACCTTTCACACCTTAACAAAGAATCCTCCAAGGTCTTTTTATCATTATTATAGGCTACCCAATAATGCCTTATATCCTGATATCAACATAAATGCATTAGTTACAATATAGCCCAAACCACTCACTATTTTTAATATGTCACAATTATACTCCAATTAAAACTAACAAAACTAATCTCTAAGCTCTTGGCATCACTCTTACATCATATAATTGTGCATATAATATAGTCTATTAACTAACAAGCTAGTTGGAACACGGCCACCGCTTTTTGTATCTTTCAACGTAATACAGTTAACTAAATTGCTTATTTCAACATGCAGATTTGAGTAAGTTTAATCCCGATTTGCTCTTTTTTAACTACAATAAACGTTGTATTTTACGTTCTTGAACGTCTGGCTTGAATGTTGTGGAATTTTCTAGATCTATATAATAATGATTTCTTTTTGCTACCGTGAAACCTGCTTACTTTGCCACTTTTTCATGTGTCAAAAAGTTTGATTCGCTTTAAAAAAATATAATTGTATGAAAACGTAATGAGTAACCTGCACCTAGACGTAGTAAATTTCATGAAAATTTACATTATTACTAAATATCTATTTCATTTTTGTAAATTATAATATTTAAAGCATAAAAACAATTATGGCAAAGTTAGCTGTCACTTCTGGTAAATTTGCCATATGAAAGAAAAAATGAAATTTTTGGAGTTTATGAGGTTAAAAAGTAATATATTTGCACTCTTCCTATATCCCGTAAAATAAAGTAAAAACTTTATATTATTTAGCACTGGTAATTTAACTCTCTAAGAAGGTGGCAAATTCACCAACCTTTCCAAAATATTTCCTATATAAGAAGAAGTTAGGGTTAGGGTTGTCAAATAAAAATGTTTTCGTAGTAGGAACAATTTAGTAAAAGTAAAAAAAAAAACATAATCAATTACTTCTAGTTAGTTTCTTAACTTTGAATTGTTTTACATAATAAAACAAAAAAAATAGTATTCATTAAACTAACTAACATTTTTTTAAATATCACACATTACACGACATTCCTAAAAGATTTAAACAATGACAAATTCTTATTTATATGATCTTGATTGAATATAAAAATTGTTGTTATTTTAAACTTGATAAAATATTCATCAGAAATTTTGTGGCAGCCCTAACCTCCAACAAAACATGGCAAAGTCACCATCACAGACGTTGTGATTGGGGTTGTTGAATTTACCAATACCAATTGCGAAGTAATGGTAGCTTGTAGCACAGTAAATCAGCTTTTATTTAGCTAAAGAACATTATGTTAACATAATATCAAAAAAATACTCACGTAGGCAATGCTTTTCCCGTTTGTTTTTGTAAAAGTTCCGGAGCACTAAGTTTCATACCGCCAACATTCGAAAAAAGTAACCGCCGAAAATGACATCTCAAAAACAAGCTGGGTTGCCACATCTCATTCGGTGTTGCCATTTAACTCATAAATTTTACTATAAAGGCATGCATACATGACAAAAAACTGATATTAAGATGTGACTACACTTTTTCCCTCAGAAGTTGGCTATGGCAAAGTCTGCAACCGTTGGCAAAGCTAGCAGGTTTTACCGGTACTTCATTTGATTAAACTGCACATTGATCCACTGATTAGTAATAATTCTATTGATGTTTTTTACGAGCTATCATCAATTTATAGAAATTATTACAATTTGAAAATTGATTTATGTGTTCTGTGTCTTAGTGTTAGAATTAATAGCAGTTTCTACGTTTGACTTAGAATTTAATTAATAATGTTCTGGAATAGTCAGTTATGTATTAAATGCTTGAATAATAATACCCTATTAGGTTTCTTTACAAATATGAAATAAGCACTAAAGTTAGTCTGAAACTATCAACCAACCAAAATATGAAATCCTAAAGAAATTTCTCATCCATGGAAATTTTTCTTTGCTTTAAAATATTTTTCTACGCCACAGTACATTAATATCTCTTATCTTTCATATCTATAAAGCGAAAATCTTCAGTTAGTGTTGACACGCGTCGTCAAAGGATTTACCGTCATGAAAACTATTTCCATTTGTTTATTGTTAATTATTGGTACAAATTGTTACGATATAACTAACACGGATAAAAAAGACAATATACTTTTAAGGAAGTTACAAGGCTTCATCGACGATCGTGAAAATCAAACCGTTTCGTGGAGTGAGCTTCTTGCTAATATAATTGTTAATAAAATAACAGTTACATTTCTTAAATCAGCGAACAATGAAACAGATAATTTTGCAGTAACGCATAATCGATTCACAAATTTAATAAGTAATGTGTTTAAATTCTTTAAATCAAACGTCTACGACAAAATAAAAGGATACAGTGACCAAAATAATGTTGTTAACGATATAGATACCGCCTTGCAAGGGGATAAACGAATTATTAAATCAAGTGACGATCCGAATAATGATGTAGAGGTATTTGAACCTAAATACCATGGAAAATTGTGTGAAAATTGCAATGAAACTACAGAAATTGAAGTGACAAACGACTGTCCAGAAGGCTATAGTAAAGATGAGAATGGTGACTGCGTTAAAATGCAGATATCCAAATTTATAGTGTCTGTACCAAATCAATGTCCAATTGGATATAGACCAGACTGGCGAGGTTATTGTCGAAAAGTCATGAACTTTTAAGATTAAAGGTAAATAAAAACTATGGATTTCTCGTAAATTCTCAACAGATTTCATAAATATAGAGATTTTGCTACTGATTTCTCTTCGAATACTTTAGACGTAGAAAGGTAGATAACGACGATAAGAAGGAAAATGTAAATAAATGCAAAATGGATAGTGCATAATATAAAATGATTTCCTTTGTCTCGAACTATTTAGTTGTATTGAATGTAAGATGGAATATTAAAGGCATTTATTGATTCTGCTTGTGGTTTTATTTATAAATCATCCTGAACTTCATTTTATAATGTTAATACATTGAGATAATATTAATAGGAGACGACACCGCCTACATCACTTATGTTCCACTCAACATACGTCATGTGACGACTGACGTATGTTGAGCGGTATTTTTTAATGGTTTTAAAGTGAAACGCATCAAACATGCCTTCGTGTGTGTTACGATATTGCACAAATAATACAAATAATACGGAAAAGTGCAAAGGAATAACTTTCATCGTTAAGTACCTAACTAAATAATAATTTTTAAAACTTAGTTAGAGCAAAAAAATGGCGCACAGATTTTGTTCGTGGTGTCTCCTCCATACGTAGTAATATTATCTCAATGTGTTAATACCATTAATATTTAAGAACCGTACTAAAGTTTAATAAACTTAGTGTTGGGAAATATCATTTATACTATATAATATTTTATTGTGTTCTTTGTCTGCTTATTTTTTGGACATTTATTTACACAAAAGTTTTATAAAATAAATCAAGCCCTCGTCTATAACTGAATGTTAGCCATTTTTATGATACAATTCTGATATTACTCAACGAGGGCTTGAATTTTTCAGCGTTCAAAATTATTTTAAAAAATAGCCTTCAAAATACCTAACGAATTGTTATACATAAGTATATATTATTACTAGCTTCACTCGCGAAGGAACTTGAGGAGAAAATCAAGTTTTTCTTTAGTGTTATTTTGATTTGTACCTGAATAATGTTCCTATAAAGTTTCATCCATATTCTTCCCGGAGTCTATTTCGTAAAAAAAGTAACAGATCCACCCCCAAACTTTCGCATTTATAATATTAGAAGGACGTTAAAACATTACATATTACAAATATTAAAAACACACATATTACGGGCCTTTTTCACAATGGGCAGCGTTGGGCGAGTAGAGGCACGATAGTGTAGAGGGCTGCATGTATGTTTATAATCGGTCGTCATTGTATTATTTGTAGACATTTATTGATAATCGCAGTATTGGCTGCAAACATCGACCATCATTTGTTGGGCCATCGCTGCCCGTTGTGTGGCCCATTAAACATAGAACAACTAGAACTCGTCTTGTCACACGAGTCTCATTAAAAGTTGTGCAGTGTGATTAATTGCTGCGTGTGTGATCGTCGCTTATTACAACTTCCACGAACAGTTGCGTCTAGCGTTTCGTGTTTTATTCTCATTAATATGTGGCGTTATACCTTAATATTTTTTGTGGATTATATTATTTTTCCACTACTAAGAATATTATAATAACAATCATTGTAACATAATAATTGGTTGGCTTGGTTTCAAGTTTTATTTCCTCGTTAATTTTGAACATTGACTACCAAAAAACATTCCCTGTAAGTCATCAAGGCTTTTAATAAGGTACAGACCATTGCGTTAATAAAGGTTGTGTTTATGCTTACAAATGGATAGATATTAAAAAATTAACTTTTCTCATTTCTGCTGCTTTTAAGTGTCAAACTTGTTTTATTCAATGGAGCCAATATTTTGGAAACTACCGGTACAACAAAACCTGTAAAAATCACCTAAAAAATGATTTAAAGGAAGGCTAATATAATATAAATATTATCAAACCCTAATTCCCAGACCCAAATAGCCAGGTGATAACTAAAAATGCACAATAGGATCGTCAATACATTTGACGCGTTTGATCCCGTAACTCCTCGACCATCGGACCATGAAATTGACTCGCTCGATCTGACCTGAGATGGGAATTACTTCCTTTGCTATTGGTTTGTAAATACCTGACAGGGTTCATATAGAATTGTAGTTACGGGAAATATGATTCCATTTATTGTGTCTTCTTGATTAAAGTTATAGAGTTCATAGAATTATATGAGAATCTGCGGTTACTTCATATAATTAGTTATAACGGAAATTGTTGTAACCACTCTTTATAAGGTGAACAATATATTATATTCTAATTAAAGTAAACTTTAATGTAATTAATCGTGATTTCTAATTCCTTATCTTTTATATAAGCCAGAGGGCTTGAAAGAAATGCTCATTGCAACTATTAGATATCCAGAACAATAAGACCACACCAAAAATAGCCAAACATTAATTAAACAATTCCCGTAGTTTGCAGCTATGAAAACAAATCGTTTTAAAACTCCAATAAATAGCCAAGTACAACCAAACCAATGCAACGCTAAATACCCAAACGGTAGCAATAGCCAATAATTAGATTTCAAAACAATAACATTAATTTATACACCTGACCAGTTTACGTTGACCCCTGTAACACCCACATTTGCCCCTCCAGCTGTTCTTTCTCTAACGTCAAGAGGGACGAGGTAGATTAATTTATACTGGTCGAAAGCAAAGTCATAATAAGCACCTGCGTTCCAGAAGTTTCCAGCAACTTGGAGGCTTATAACGACGTGTTCAGAAATATGGTCATAATATGTTTATGTTATTAAAAGTTGTAATAATAAGAGACTTTTAAATTTTAAGTCAAGCGTGCCAAGTGTTTAAATTATGTCTTAAGGTTGTCCCATATTTTTTATTAAGTCAGGATTCATGGAATTGTTTTTTGAGAAAATAACAATTAAAGTAGCAGAATAGTCTATTCTTTCATCTATTTTGACTGTATTTAGAATGATCCGACTATAAAATCCTATCTGAACCTATCCCAGATTAAAAAGACCCAATACACAAGAACGACTTTAAATTAAAAATAACAATGCCTTCTATCTCTATTATTTTAATCCTCAATATCCTTTTAGCAATGTACCCATAGGGATATCATAGGATATCCTTGTTAATTAATTTATTATATGGCACGGCTTTCAATATTCCCCTTTTATTTTCTGACAAAAATGCTGCACAAAATTTTCCATTATATCAATAACAAAGGAGGCGCTTAATGACCTCAAAAAGGGGAAATATAAATTATTTTTTAATTCAAAAATATACTAACGATGTAATATTATATTCTACAAAGCAATGTTATGATATGACAAGAACAAAGACAATTTTGGGGTTTCTTTTTGCGTTAAATTACCTAACAATAATCGAATTAAAGTAACTCGGCATATAATGTATTATGCTGTAATCTATATATATATATATAAATGAAACCCGTTTTCCTCGGTCACGGCATCACGCGTGAACGGGTGGACCGATTTCGATAATTATTTTTTTAATGTATTCCTTGAAGCCCGCGGTGGTACATATTTATGTTTTCTCTACATAAGAACTTATGTAGAGAAAACATAAATATGTACCACGGGCGAAGCCTGAATATTCTTATTTCTATCCGATTTTTACCATCTCCATCAGCAACTGTAGAGTATTATCATAAATAGCTTAATATAACCTTTTTTTTAACAGATTCTTCGAATATTGTATAATATTATATTGATATTGTAGATTCTATTATCTTAAGATATAAAGATTCACGTTCATCATAAAACATAACAGCGAGCACGCGTATAATAAAAATATGATAACCTCCAGCTATAGGTCTTAATTCGTTCATACATTGCAAATAATTTAGTTTCAAGTAGCAATCTGCCCTACACCCTTTTACGAGGAGATAATGAATATTTGATACAAGAGCCGTATTGGTTTCATACCTGCACGATAATGTAATGGATATGGTATATTGCAATATCATCATCATCAGCAGCACATACATATATTATGTTCTCACTGTTATAGACATGGGCCTCCTATAAGGGTACAGGACATAATCCACCACGCTGGTCAAGTGCGGTTGGCGGATGTCACATGTCGTCGAACTTTTGATTCTTCGACATGTCGGTTGCCTCACGATGTTTTCCTTCACAGTTTCGAGCAGTGGTGATGTTATAACATGCGCAAATAAATTGAAAAAGCAATTCATGCTCGCCTGTTTTCGAACCTCTGACTTATTGGTTAGGTCCTGACCAGTGAGCCACCAATGTCTTATTTATTTATATTATTATTGCAATATGAGTTCTAAAAACTAATAAATTAATATTGATAGGTTAATGACCCTGTCTGTTACGTGGGATCCCAAAACTTTTGAGAAAATGTTATTTGATAAACATTGTTTTTGGCTGTCTGGATTAGTTATTATCGATATTAGTATGTACCAACTATATTTATAATGGGTTCTAGGGAAAAGATGTCTATTTGTAAAGTCTTAAATATTATCAAAATGAAAATATTCTTATGTATTAAGTGAATGATGTTTCAAGCAAATAAATGAATTAAGAAAATAATGCTCTATCCTAAGGCTCTATGAACACATTCGTAATTTTTTTTAATAATAGTTCTAAATTCAAGCAATTTATCATTAGGGACGAGTTTTTAGCTAATTATGAAGTATATTCCAGCTACAATATGTACCCAAATAAAAACTATTTCAAAATAAATCAATTAAAAACACCTCTCCTTAAAAAATACCGTATCCAACTAATCCTTTCCACCACCGGGCAGGTTTACGAAAAGTAATTATTTTGGAAGGTCGCCAAATAATACAGCGATCTATGGAGAGGTGCTTGGCAGCCTAACGTTACGTATCACAATCAAATCTATTTTATATCGTGCGCAATTGAGCAATTGATTACACGGTTTAGGATTTCGATGCTAGATAAACTGCGTCCAGTTGTTTTTGATCTCTTTGGCTTTAGAGAGAATGTAAGGTTTTTATTTGGTTATTTTTTTAGCTATCAACTTGTTTAAATTTAGTTGATAGATAGAACCATGGTCGTATTCGGAATTCTAACCTATTCTCTTATAGAAATCTGGGTATATAATTCATATAAAAGTGTATTGCATCGTTTCTTATGATTAGAAATAAGCTTGTAAAAATAGACTAAGTATGTTCAAATTAATAAGCTCATCTCTCCGTAAGTCCTATTCACTTTTATTATTACTTTTATGTTTTTTTTATACATAAAAAACATAAAAGTCACAAAAAAACATGAGCACACAACCCACAAGAACTAATTTCAAGTGTTTAAACCGTTAACCGGCACTCATCCGTATAACTAGAGATGCTAGAGGAACTCTGCCCTTTAAAGGACACAGAACATAACTATTATTTAGATTCTCCACCACTTATTACCCACAAATTACCATAAATATATCTAAGATAGTTCAGCGTCTAGTTTAATTAGTCTTCAACTGTCTAAGTAAACCATTTATCATTAAATTGGTCGTATTATTTCCGTAAGTCCCAAACTGAACATAGTCGTACATCGCTAATATGCTGTTAGTTAGCAGATTTTACTTATTATTTAATAATATTACAATCTTTAGGATATTATATAGTAGCTGTCTCTGACGATATTATGCTTTTGACATAATAAATCAACCATATTATATGTTCTGAGCTAAGGACAGCGGTGGGCAGTAAAAGATTTCGATGTATCAAATCACTAAAGCTGATCGTCTATTAAGGTGCAAATAAAATCGATCAACGAAACCGACATAAAATGCTCAGCTATAAATTGCAAATTGTCATGGAATAGCGCTCGGTTCGTCACAACGGGACGAAGGACTAGGATCATTTGTGTGTGTTTTGTCAAAGAAAAACACAAATTTCAATTCAAAGAAGCTAATATCTATTCAATAATTATTATTAATTAATATACCTCTTAGTTTGTACAAAATAATTACCAACAAACTTTAGACGAAACAAAATACGAAGTATATGAACGAAGTGAAATTTAAATACATATCCCAATAAATTTCCTCTTCTCGCTTAAAGATATAGACCTAGATTCACAAAGAAAAAATACGTTGAATTTAAATGAAAAATTAGTGAGCGCAAAGGCAAACCTCTTCATCTGGAGTGAAGCGAAGACGGCAATTATTATCACACAGGAATAATTTAAGATCCAAGCGACACGGAGCGTCATCCTGCTAATTTATCTTATTCAGGCGATGACTCGGCGGGTTGGTGACGCTTTATATTCAAATAGCTTGATAATGTGATGAAATTATACAGGAACTTACGGCGCTATTCTATTTGCGTCTATGAGCGTGACGAGGTCTCTTTTTGAGTACGAATTAGCACATGTTGTCATGATAAATCAGGATAAACCTATTTGTAACTATAAAAGAGAATTCCAATTCTTACTAGGTGTATAAAGCTATAATATTCATTTGGATTTAGAAACATGCAGTGTTTGAATACGTTTGTATAGATGTGTTTACACCTCTACGCAAAAACTATCTCCAAATGTCACAATTTTTTTTTGTTACAAACATTTTGCTCTACTACATTCGAACTTGTATACCTTATACCTTATGCCTTCTATTGACAAGAAGATATCTAAGTACTGTTGTGTTGCTAGTACACCTATACTATTTCCTACTAATATTATAAATGCGAAAGTTTGTGAGGATGTGTGTGTGTTTGTTACTCTTTCACGCAAATACTACTGAACCGATTACAATGAAATTAAGCACACATATAGAGGGTAACTTGGATTAACACATAGGATAGGTTTTATCCCGGAAACCCCACGGGAACGGGAACTATGCGGGCTTTTCTTTGAAAACGCGGGCGAAGCTGCGGGCGGAAAGCAAGAAGACCATATTATACACACAAAGAAACTAGACGATCGCCTCTTTTCTATTTCTCGCTTTCTTTTCTATAACTATAAGGTGTAAATAATGTATTCAAGCTGCAGTGCGACAATGGGCCCAATTTTTGGAGATCACCGTATCCGCATCAGTCAGCTTTAATTGCTTGGAGCAGAGCCAGAACATTTACTGTTCGTTAGCTGCTGCTTCGACTTCATTAGTAACTATGGGCTTGGGTGATGACGTTTTGTTTCTTTCTATGGCGATATAAGTATGATTTTAAATTATGAAGAGGATATTGTATTCAGTGCCCTTTTCTATGTCCTAAAATAATTTTATGGTAATCAAAGGTTCTCTTAACCTTTGCTCAACTAAAAGACCGTAATATGTAAAGATAAACTATGTGACACTCCTAAAAGGAAGTATAATATGCACTTTGTATAAACGTAACGTTTTAAAAAATAACAAAGTAAACCAGTTAATATCGTTAATTTGAAATCTAAATAACTAGTTGGAATTCCTTCATTTTTTTTTAACCGTATATCAAATTATATTTGAAACAAGCATTAAACATACCAATGTATTTTCTATATTGAAGCCTTAATATAAAATCGTTCCACGAACAGAAATTAAACATCAAAACGTTATTGAACAGAATACAATATGTACACAAAATATATAACAACAATATGTTCTAAGCCTTTCAATATCAGTAACAAATATTTAGAATGGAGAGCAAAACAATGAATATGATGGAGAGCTTGTTAATCCATTTCGTGATGGCTATTGCGATTTGATGGGACACGGTTGAATCTGAATGTCCTACAGTGAGCTGTGGTGCAAGGGATGGGCGTTGGCTGCTGTATTATTTGAGAGCTAGGGTCAATATGTGTAGAAACAAATGTATGTAAACAAAACAAACGGTAACATGCAAAATTGTAGAGTTAAGTGCGTAATCGTAATGTTGAAGGAAATTTGAAAGTTAAAACTCGTTATTGTGTATAGGTATGTTAATTGTTATACCTAACTTCAATGATCCTGAGTGACTGAAGGGACTTTCTTAATTGTTTCTTACTAGAAAACAACATTTCTGTAACTTAGTTTTCGTTACCCCTAAATATTAAAAATGTACGTAGTACGTACATATACGTAGAGGTAGACATTACAATATTGAAAAAAATTAAGCTATTTTAGAAAAAAAAATTAAGTACCTATGTTAGATGTATTTAGAATTTGTGATGATAAAATTTGTAATTCGAACGTCCCGTAAGGATATCTATTGGTAGGATTACACCCTATGGCCCACAGCGAGCAAGGAAGCTACGGGTGT
The DNA here is from genome assembly GCA_907164685.1 of Colias eurytheme. Lineage (NCBI taxonomy): Eukaryota > Metazoa > Arthropoda > Insecta > Lepidoptera > Pieridae > Colias > Colias eurytheme. Next base: position 7,750 of record CAJQZN010038234.1, on the reverse strand, counting down.
GCCGCCATTTTCCTCGGTCGAATCCCGTCTATCCTGACCTATCTTCGCGTAGCAATTTCTTCGCGTCCATGCTGTTGAAGTGACCGTCTATTGAAAAATCTAATAAATATATTCCAAATCTTTGCACCGAACCCAAAAACCTGGCTTAACCGGGATTTTTTCCCACTAAGCTGGACGTAATTGGATCCTAAATTGACCGTAGAACCGTTTGGCATTCACGTAAAGGATTGTAATTCGCTCTTTGTTTCACCTTCCTAGACTGTTTGCGACAAAACAACTGTTATATCAACGAGACAGCTTTTGTAATTACGTACTTACAAAGATGAATGTAATATGTGAATTAGTTTTGCAAATGAAATATCTACTAAGACAAAATGTCACATAAAATAATAAATACGTTTTTAATTGTAATCCACCGATTAAAATTTATAACATTTTCTTTAAATTAATAGAATTTACCTCCTTACGAACTTAACTAACTCCGTAGATACTGTTTCCGAATCGGTGGTAAATGTTAAAAATAATATGTAATGACGTTTCAAAAGTGCTTCTATAAGAAGTCTATTTGATTAAATAAATGTTTGAGTTTAAGTTTAACTTTTGCTGTAAACTTCTAGAAAGTTCTGAAAGAATAAGAATACCTACAACAAAAAATTATATTCCAATGTAACTAAAAACCACAAAGATTTTGATAAAATTAAAAGCTTTAGAACAGAAGTTACGAAATTACTTCTTTCGTGTTTCATTTTACACAAAATAAATTAAAAGTGTTTTTTCTTTGCTATTCAGTATAATATGATTAAGACCTCTTAAACGAATACCAAACATTTTTATTTTTATTTATTCTGTTTTATATAAATAATTTAATTATGCTAGAAGCTCGGATCTTCAAGAAAAAGTACCTATGTTTATTATTTTTTTTATGAAAATAGAAATCTAATAAATTACTAGGTAGGTAGGTATGTCATTTTTCAATTTCAATTGGTCTTGCTATTTAACGTGTTTATTTTTTCAGCGCTTGCTAATAGGAGGAGACGAATTTTTTATTAAACTGACACGATATTAACAATTAGAACTAACTCTTTCTGAATAACATAACCCACATAACGTAAGGAGAAAAACTCTCATTGTTCTACTTCTAAAAAGAATTAGTGTTTAAAATTTCTACAAACGAAAGGAACATGCTATATACCAAAATATACGTTCAAGATAACATTGTGCTCAACCTCAGCTAAGCAAAGATCACAATTTTATGCTGGGACATGTATCGCGCATTTCTCTTGCAAAATATCCCCAAATTTATTCCAAAATGCAAACGTCATTCTTTCGTATTTTTAACTACACTTACCGCTTCTGTGAGCGTAATTTTTGAGTTACCTGTAACATTTATTTGTAAAATTCTGTGTCCCTAAATAAAAAGAAAGATTTCACTTCCCAGAAACTCTTTATTTTAATGGCATTTTATCAGTATTTGTTATTTTAAATGTCCAGTTACCTAAAGTATGAACCTTTTAAAAAAAATACAACTGAACATTTGAATTTTGTCCAAAAATATAATGTCGACCCGCCATTTACAATTTACAGAACATAAAATGCATCATAATATTCCTGTACAAGCTCAAAGCATGTTTATTTGACAGCTAAACTATTTCATATACAAAGGTTTTAAAAGTAAATTAATGTTGGGGAGTCGCGAGCTCAAATAAAAGTCAAGAATGCAGCACACAAACAGAAGTTTTCTCATATTTTTGTCATATTAGTTGGTCTTGCCAGCTTCAAGTGGTTAACCGAGTCGGATGGGAAAATATTTAGTTTTCAAATAGATTAAATTTTGAAGTTTCATGACAATTCAGTTTATTATATTACGGTTCTTCAAAACTTATTCCAATATGTATCGTATTACTTGTCTGTATTTACTTTATAATATAATTTTGCCTTACAGAATACGTTGAAAGTTTTTGTTGGCAATTACGACCAACTCGGTCCAAATTACGAACTTTTATTATGATAAAAATTAATATAAAGTCGTTGGAGCTTCTTCTTTGCTTGAATATATTCCATATAATATTATATTTATTTTAATTAAATGTAAAAATGTTATATGAACCTGGAAAATATTATTATCAAAAGTTCAAATGGACATTTGTGTTACTAGAAATAATAAAAAAAAAAATACGAAAAAGGTCTCAATTTTAATACCTATGTGTATTTATTAATATGCTTATATAATTATTCAGATAACTTGCAGTTTTTAGAACCAATTTTAATGCAATTCTGGCTTGAATTAATCATTGTTAATAAACTATCCTTTACTATTCGATTTAAAATCATAAAAAGACGACGCTTGGAAAAACATTTAAACTACTTTATACAATATAATTACCTATACCTTGAAACTCTACAAGCACAGCCCTAACACCTAACATGAGTCACACGTCTCGCTATCCCAGCAACACAAGTGTCTAATAATTCTAAAATTACACGTAAAAGGTACAACAATTTGTACAAATGAAGCTCATTTTTATTCTCATCCCAAAATGCACCTGCGAAGGAATGTAATCACGGTGTCGTGCGAGCCAAATTACACTACGGCTATCGTAGGGCTGCCAAAAAGAGATTAGAATTAAATGCTTTTGGTGAATAATGAACACGACTTAAAAAGTCTTGTCTTTTTTTACATACAACCTACAATAATAAAAATCAAGATACGGAATATCCCGTGCCTATAACACACTACATATTAAAATAGGTAAAAAATGTGTCCAGAATGCGTAAGACTCGTAAAGTAGCTTACTTTTCTAACTACACAGCAGATTTAAATTTGAATTCGAGATATATCAAGTAGTCCTGCTTAATATTTGCAAAACGTAAAAAAATCATCCAAAAAGCTTTTCAAACGTGATCACTATACAAACACGCCGCACATATAACTACATCCACGCAGCCCTATCCTCCAGACAGGCCCTAAACGAAATAAAGAGCAAAGCTTTATGTCCCACCCTATAACTTGGCCACAGAACCTTGTTAAGATTACCGCGTAATTTAGCACGCTTTATGAACGAATATGCAACCTTATTGTGGCCCTTTCCTTATTAGGGCTCGTAAAATACCCTAATGAATGTCAGGCATGTCGAACCTCGTCTTGTAATTCTAATTAAAAGTATCCCTATTTTCATTATCTCACCAAAAGAGGCTTGAGATCTTGAGAGATGTGTTGTTGATATTTTCAAATTTTAAAATATTCTTGTACATCACAAGCTACAATACGATAGAATCTATTAAATATTAATTATTATTGATACGAAGTTAGTCATATTCTCTGACGTGTTTCAGTTTTTTGAAAACAAGTACCTAATTATTATTAAAAAAACAAAATACCCGACTGCACACTAAAAAAAGAGTAAAAATGTCTTTATCCCGTGGGACTTTTAGGATAAAATGTATCCTATGACACTCCCGTAATCAAGACAAATCTAACGATACCTCATACATCAAAACCCATCAAGCCGTTTAGGCTACAGGTGGTCACAAAGGAAAAGACATACATACATACTTACATACACTCGAAAAACATTACCCTCCTTCTTTGGCAGTCGGGTAAAAACACACAATGTATGTGTGTGGTGGAACACAGACCGAAAGAATTATAAAAATTACATAATCTAGTTTCGATCCATGAGCATTTGAAAAAATGGTCTAAATTATTTTATGCCATTTTTTGTACAAAATTTTCAATCTTTATCTTTATCCGATGTAGAATTAAATAAATCATGTTTTTTTTTTACATAAATACGGATTACAACATAAGGATAGCACAATTTATGTTTCCATATATTCCAGAAGAATCCATGATCGTTAATAGCAAGCCGTACTTCATATGTTATAGGTACATCAAATTATGCTCCAGTAAATCTTGAATCACCGATTACTGCTCTTGAGCGAGTTCCAGGTCCTTAATCAAATTAAGTTATTAGCGCCATTAATTATTACTAATAGATGCATAGTATCTGATTTAATACTAACAGTATATTAGTGTACAAGTAATTTGAAACTTCCTTTATTATAATGCAGATATGTACATAAAAAAGAAGGCGTTTAATTTAGTCGTGAAATACTAAGGTATTTCGCCCAATTAGTAAAACAATTAGAAGTATGTAATACTATAAGGATATAGGTACAGAAATACTATAAGATACTAGATGTATCTTAGATTCCAATACCATATCAAACTTGTGGCTCTTAATAGAGTTTTTTGAAATAGCGTTTGTTATTTTTGAATTATCCATCACACACAAACTTACAAAATATATTTTAATATAGGTACTGACCATCAAACTATGAATAAAAAATATCGTGGCCTTTTATACATTAGAAAAATATCTAGCAAGTATTAAAATGTTATTATTTGTAATAACACAGCAGTGCGAAGGGTCGTAATAAGCTTATTCCCATCGGCTTCCGTATCTAAACAACCCTTTTTTACGATAATAATGTTGTTTGTATCGTGCAATGTAATAGCTGTAATTACATTTCTATAAATATTAGAAATAGTAGGTTATATATTATATCTTAAAAAGAAAAACAGTTTATTTAGCATTTTGGAAGGATGTATCCCGACTCCCGCCATTTCTATAAAAAAAACTAACCTATTTTAAAATGTATTTTTTTAAAGTAATAGAAAAAAACATATTATATAGTGACATAAATCACTCTTTCTGTCTTCAGATTGTTTCCAGATTTAATACCTACTTACTAATTGTAATAACATACGCATAATCCTTAATCCATTTCACCACAAAGTTTAATATCAATATACCCTTGACACTGGGCCTCAGGTGTTCTAAAATCAGTAATAACATTTAATTGTTCAAATTGTTTCGAGTTACAGGGATTTTTCCAATTACAGCGGTGTACAGCTGCGTTTGTTTTATAACTTAGTTTAATACCCAACCTTTGTATTAGCTTCAAGTTCATGGTCGTTATTATTTATCATTATTATTTTAATAAAACTTTCACCTTTAAAGGCGGAAACAGACCCGCAGAGCTTTGCATTAAATTACAAAATTACACACTATTCAATAAATTAATTAATTAGTTCTATTAGCATAGATAACTCAATAGTTACATCCGATAGCCTTAAATATGGAAATTGTATAATCCCCCCCTATCCCCTATATATAAGTAAAGTTGCCATAAATTAAAATACGAAATGGACAAAGCTGGTAAACCGTTGATGTTTCGGGATTGCTCTATTTAAGTCGTAAAACTGTAACAAATGTCTAAGAAAACCAAGAGGGAATGAATCTCATTTTACCAACACTGTAACGATATTTGCATTAAAAATTAAGTACCTTTTCGAATTTACGGAAGTAAATCTTGTACTTTTTGGTGGGTTAATTTTTAATCTGTTATGAGGGTTTTTTATTATGAATTGTAACAATAAAGACATGAAAAGCTAATATTTGTCCTCAAAGGGGTCATTGATTCATTTTTTTAATTTTTATAGTCTTCATGTTATGAATATAGTTTATTAAAGAAATTACAAACTTTGTGTTTTTATGTTTACAAATATTATCCCGAATTTCTATAAATATAGCAATAAACTGTAGTTATATTACAACGTCTTGTTAAAACAAGAAAATAATAATACTTTGTGGTGAATATAATATTTTAAGATACGAAGACAATAAAAGACTACATATTAATGCATACAAAAATAAACAGAAAACTGAGCTTTTGATATATTTGACTCATTCATAAGACAAGCTACACACTCATTACGTAAAGAGAGTCAATTAGATATAATATTGGAGTTATATATAAAGAGACTTAAGTTTTTTAAATTATATAATATAATTACTACGTTATATCTCCAATATATAAAATTCTCGTATCTGTAGTTAAACTCCTCAAAAACGGCTTGACCGATTTTCATGTAATTTTAGGTGCATATCGGGTAGAGATGAAAATCATATCTATTGTAATCATACGATCGTTTCTCTTGTTGATACCCCAAGTGATAATAGGGCAGAATAACGTTTACCGGGACAACAGCTAGTAAATATAGAAACTTTGTATTTACGCTTGTAAACATAATTCACTAACAAAGACTTTTCTGTTTCGGAAACATTGAAAAAATCAACAAATAAATAAATAAATTTAAAATAGAGATATTTTTTCTCATTATCGAAAGCACCTCGAGCACAATGCGGGATTATTGCATGCCAATGCACTAAATCTACGATCAGCTGATTAACATTCACAATGTAGTGAAATTTATTTTTAAGCACGAATATTTTGTTTATTGTTACTTATATTATGTCTATGATATATTTAGATGTGTTATGAGAAATTTTAATTTTAATCTTTGCTTTTGAAATTGCCTGTGTCATAAATTAATGCCACTATGTAACTGTATACTTGTTCTTATTGGATGATTTACGCTATGAACTGTATATGAATATGTATTGTTTACTGCATTGGGCGATTTTCAGTATTAATATGACTATATTGAATTACTGGCGAATAGTATTTAAGCTTCTTATAATCAACTGTAAAACTACTCAATAGTACAAAAATAAAACGCAGTTTTATCCTAAATCTATCGCACTATAGCTTACCCTTATTATCTCTATCTATCATTCATATAAACAAAAGAAAACGTCCAAATCTGATTTCCGATTTTCAATCCATAAATTATTAAAAAACGCATCGTTTCCACACCACCCGTATGTTTCCAAAGCCACTTGCCGTTAGATTTTTGTCCCGTCGCTTAAAAATTAACACTTCTTGACTCCCTAACACTTCCCGCAAAAATCTTGGGAGCCTGATGAATAATGAAAGCGCGCTGATACTCCCTGGCTCGAGTTTTAATAATGTTTTAATCATATCTGTGGTCCCTTAACTTTGCGCGGGAAAATTCTGAGACAGTTGACGTTTGTGAAGAAAATGTTTTACCGCTTGATTATGACAGATAGATTATGTAATTTGTACTGGTATGTTAGTGAGTTTTTTTTTTTAATATTGTATTATTAAGGTTTTATTAGTGGTAGAGAGTTCAACATTACGCAGAATAGTATGTCGGATTTCCTTAGTAGAAGATTGTACTGTACTGTATTTGTAAGGATTGAGTAAAATCAAAAACAAGAAAATATTAGAATAGTTTAATATTGAGGGGAAAAGGATTGATTGGACTAATCAATGAAATGCATAGGGTTTATTTGTATTACCTTTATAGAATATAGAATTAATATTCAAAATATCAAACCAAACTCTGAACTTAGGCCGTTTTTGGTAGAGTCAAGTCAAGTAGCTGGTAATTTTATAAAATTTACGAATTAATATTACTTTTTACCTTAATATTAATTGCACTGATAAGCCCAGTAAATGTAACGAAAGCCCTTTTATACATTTTGATGTATTCCATACAAAAATGTCTTCATATTCCATAACAACATTGACTTAAAAGCAAAATTTAATTTTCCCTCGCTCCACAGCGTATAATATGCTTTTCTTAACTTTATCTGTGAAGTTCGCGCTTACAGAGTCTGTGGTAAGAAATTTTATAGTAATATAATATTCAGCGACTGTTGAAGTTTCAATCAATAGCTTTGAGTTTAAAAGGTTTGCTTTTGTTACAGGCGAAAACTGACTTTGTTCCAAGGATATAATCATAGTTGTGCATTGTTTTGTATTAGCTGCTGCTGTGTTAAAAAAAATACTGAATGAATTTTGAAAATCGTTTATTCAG